>KZ505674.1:1336053-1349205 GCA_002844005.1 Limosa lapponica baueri
TTTTTTTCCCCTTTCAAGCTTAAAAAAAGTTAACTCCTGCATCCCCCATGAAAGACTCTCATGTTTTTTTTTTCTTTTCTTTTCTTACAGTACAAAACAAATGTTTCTCAGACATGTAAACAACCTTCATGGAAATGAAACTGCTCTTAAAGTTAACTTCACTGTTATGGACGTTCTGTTGGATTTCTGTCATGTTAGATGTATTTCAGCTCAGTGACTCCTTTGATGAGAGCTATTATTGTTATCAACACCTGCACTGTAATAGCGCCCAGAGGCCCTGGTGAGGGTTAGGGCCCTTCTGTGCAAGGTGCTGTACAAATACTTCGGTGTAACTCTGAGGTCCCTGGTAAGAATGGCATTTTCTGATGAGACTATAACCCTCCTGCTTCCCTCTGTTCAGAGGTGATCCTCACAAATTGCAAGAGCTGGAGTGAATTCTTCTCCAAACTAAGTCTGGAGCTGATGTACAATGACTGTTGAAGAGAAGAGAAATGTTACTATGGGCCAATCCTGCTGCCTGCAGTCCTGTACATAAAGCTGCTCGCACTCACGGGAATGCTCATGTGAGTAAGAAATTCCTGTGGGAAAGGTCTGCGGGACTGAGTCCCTGGATCGCTGAACTCCTTTGCAAGAAAACATGCAAGAAAAGGAGACCAGTCCTTTTCCTCTAAGGTTTCATCAGTATAATTCCAAAAGAGAAAGGGACAGGATCAGTTGCTCGATTTCAGCACCTTGAGCTGAAATTTGGAGTTCTGATCCCCAAATTAAAGAAGTCTCTGCTCTGCCTTATGCTACCGTGACCAGGCCTGGAGAAGTCTGTTGGACACTCTCTGTCGTCAGGAGGCAGTGGTTTGCCCTTACAGCATGGAGGGACTCTGTTTTACGGTGTGAAGGCTGCACCCTAGGCAGGAATTGGGAAGATTGTGTTCGGCCATCAGCAGAAATTATTCTGAAAACACTTCAGAACAACTGCAGTTTAAATAACAATTTTAACATTTGAGGTGAAAAAAAAGGATTACATGAAATAAATAGCAAAGAATCAATGTCCCTGCACAAACGTAACGTATTCCTGCCTAAGAAGCATCCCTTACAAATTACTGCCCTTTAGGTTGTATCAGATGTTTAAATGAACCCTTTAGAGCTAAAATACAGTACTCTGGAATGAGGTTAGAAAAATTTAAAAAGGACTAATGGGAAGTGTGTACAATGCTCTCTTTGAAACAAATTTCCCACCTGGGCAGCCTAAGAGTGTGAGGCCTCAGTAGACATAGAGCCGATCTGAAATGGCAGCAGGCATGTGCGTCATGATCTGCATGCGCAGCCACCAGTAGTAATCCATGGGGTGGTAGCGCGTGTAGGGGGTCGTGGAGGTGAGCGCGTGGGCGACGCTTTCGATGACGGGCGAGGTGTCTGTCGAGCCGCTGTTGCAGTACGTCTCCATCTTGCTGACCTGCTCATCGAAGTACTTCCTGCCATAGTCTTTGCGCACTATCTCGGGGAGCTCGTCCCACATTTTGTCGGCTATGGCTTTGATTCGCTCGGGGCTGTACAGGTTGGTGGCAGCTATGAAGTTGCCGGGCTCCACGATGCTGACCATCACCCCCTGGGGCTGCATTTCGTACCGCAGGCAGTCGGAGAAGGCTTCCACGCCAAACTTGGTGATGCAGTACGGTGACCGGGCAGGACTGCCCATCCGACCCATCATGCTGCTGATATTCACCACACGACCTAGGCAGAGGCCAGGCAGAGCACAGCTGAGCTGTGGGACCTGATCCAGAGCAGATACCTGACCGACACCACCCAACAGATTCCCGAACGTGCACCCACCCGCTCACTGCGCATCCATAAGGGCTGCCTGGCAGAGCTGCTCGTGGCTCTGTCTGAGCATTGCTGTCCTATGGAATGGCCTTCAGACAGGAGAACAAGCTCATTGCTTGTGCTCCCTGGCTCATTATAGCTGAGGGAACAGGCACATGGTGACACACAAAGCTCAGTGCTACGGGGAACACAGAAGAGGCTGGACAGAGCCTGCACGGTGGGAAATAGGATTGCTCAGCAGCAATCAGAGCTGAGCCCAGACAAGAGGAAGCAGCAGCAAAGAAAGCCTCTGTCACCAAGGCTGAGCTTGTTTATTTGCAAGTCAAAGGCACAAAATCCAGCAGCCCAACGGTGGCTTATAGTGCCTGCCTCTTAAAAGGGAATGGATTGCTCCTGCACCACAAATGGGCAGAACAGTCTAAGACCACTGCACCCTTTTCTGTGTGACAGCTGGATTATGGCTCCAGGCACAGAGCTGGGGCCTTTCTCCTCTCCAGAAGCCATCCATTTCGGCTGGGAGAATGCAGGTAGGACACTGGATGCTGCAGACTAATCAGAGGTTGCAGTTCTCTGCACTTTTTATCAGAGCTGAGTTATGTTAGAAACTCTGACCACAGAAGTGGATACCCTTCCATGTGGAAGAAATGCTGCCTGGGCCACATACAGCCGAGGTCTGCAGCACAGGACAACATTGTTAACGTTTGCAGATGCCTCAAGAGTAAAAATTATTCTCATTTAGTCAGGTAGTTGGCACTAATACAGGAAAGCTTTCGGCCCTTTATGCTGAGACCCACACAAGCTCCAGCTCTGCATTCCTTCGCTGGACAAATCCCACCTCTCATTCATTCAGAGCTCCCAAAGTAACACAGCGCCCAGCTGTCAACTTCCCTGCAAGAAGCACGGCCCAGCACACTGCTGCTGCCCACCCTGCAGCACCGGCACGGCTGCTTTTTGTATAGAGGGGAGGATTGCTCCTGGCGTGGGAATTTATGGTGAGCTGCAGCTTCTGAGCAGGTAAAAGAAGGTATGACGGATTAGATCTTGTGTGGGATGTTGCAGGAGAAGGCAGCACAGATGGTTTTCAGGACTGCTGCTTTGCTGTGTATCTCAGAGCAGTCAGGAAATTTGTCACTTGTGTGTATGCTGTGGGTCACACTCTCTCTGTAAAGGTATGAAGGTGGCCAATGGTGCAGAAAGAAGCGTAATAGACCTTTTGGCCTCTAACACAGCAAGACATGGGGCAGGATGAGGGACCTGCTGCAGAGAGTGCCCCTCAGAAGGTGATCACTCACCCTTTGACCTCCGGATGAGCGGGAGGAAAGCCTTGGTGGTCCGCACAGTCCCCCACAGGTTCACTTCAGCTACCTCCATGTAGGTGTCCATGCTGGTGAACTCGACTTCTCCGAACGTGGAGATACCAGCATTATTAACCAGGCCCCAGAGCCCTAAAAGACAAAATCAAGCAGAAAGCTTTCCCTCTGTGAGACTAATGAGAGCAGCATGGAAAAGGCCCTGCTAATAGATTACTGAATCACACAACAGAGCTTTTCATTATAACTTGTAATGATAGACACCAGACAGAAGAGAGTCCAGAGTGAACTTCAGTCTCCTGAGCAAATATAACCACAGTCAAGATCTGCCTGTACTGCCCAACAGAGCAGCCACACCACAAAGTACCATGAATGAGGCTTCCCAGGAAGTTCTAAGTCAGCAGAGAACTTCAGCCTTGTCTAAGCTGTTCTCCTTGCCATTCTCTTTTTATCCATAGTAATTTTTTAAAAGAAGCAAAATATAATATAGTCTCTAAATACAAATAGGAAAGACCTTGTAAGAAACAAAAGAGTAATTCTTTCAAAGTAAAACCTCTTGTGTCACCACAAAAACTAGAATGATTACAATGCTGGGAAGGGGGATGTAGGTATGGGTGGACATGGGTGGGCATGCATGCCACAGCCTCTCCCTTTTATTCTGCTGCAACCAAGATGGCAACAACTGAAGCGACCAACTCATTTGGCAGTGAAAAGAAAGACTAAAAAGGAATTTGGAATAAAATGAACTCACTTCATGTAATATCCTAATTGCACAGGAAACAGACTGATAAAGGTCTGGGATGGCTTCTCTCTGCGGTCCAGAAAAACTCACTGTTATCTGTCTGTGAGATACTGTGTCCAGATCTGTGTTCTCAGAAACAGCCAGAAAAGGCAACTTCATCCTGGCCTAAGCCTGAGAATACAGGGCTAGAAAACTTCATTTATACAGAAGATCCATACATAAAAAATAAACATAAAGAAAAGTAGACAAAACAGGTTTATGCCCAATCCAAAATAAAACATTACTGGTTGTTTTGCTTTTAGACAACCTTCATGTGTTGAAGCGTGTATGTTCTTTAGGGCAAAAAACTTCAGTTCGCGAGAATGAAGCGCTAATCCCAGGGCCTTGACCACCACCCTGATTTCTGCTAATGTCCCTAGAGGAGCTAGTGGAGAAAAAAGCAGTTTTATTTGTAGATGCCATCTTAAGTGGCAAGCTGCTTTCTGATATGGCACAACATTTAAACAGGCCATTTGCTCTGCACTGCTGCTCCTCAAAGCTCTGTGCCCTTCAATCATGTGCTCAGCTTTTGAAATATGCCCTGAAAATGCTCTCGGAGCCCAGCTGAGGGAGCTCCTGCCACCTATGTGACCTTAGAGACCATTGCATGCAAATACCTTTCTCTGGGTCCTCCAGGCTGCTGTTGACATGCTCCACCGCTCGGTCCACTTCTTTGCTGTCACAGACGTTGAGCTGGACTGTTCTCATTCGATCACTCTTCATGTTGTCCAGATCCTTGGAGCCACCCTCTCCCTTGTCCTAGAGGTGAAGAAAGTGCTGGTTTGAATCTGGCCAAAAGGCTTGTGTAGAATATCAAAGGCATAGCAACCATCAAATCAAGCAGAAGAGAGTGTACAGGGCAGTCACGGAATAATCAGGACAGTCCTGCAGCTCTAAGAGGAAGGGGAACAGACAGGGCTGCTCCTCCAGAACACCATTCCTCGAGCATCTCCATCTGACCAGGAGCCCTGCCACCAAGTCAGCGGGTACCAACTGCTTCAACTGCCAAGAAAGCAGCCAGAGCTGGACCTGCCCCAGCAAGGCAACTCCTGCCCAGTACAAGCTCCTGAGTTCAAGCTATATCCCACTGCCACAGTGGTGGGAATGCGGTGCCATCCTCACTGTGGCTTGCATATGGGGCAGAACAAATAGCACAGCAGGGATATGGTATAAAACAGGCGATGAGTGGCTGCACATGTACATTGCACATGCTTCTCAGTCACGTTGCCAGCTCTGGGAGCAATAGTCCTAGAAGAGGGACTGCCTGCCCACTGCTCTCTCCCTTCAGCTGATCTACGCACATAGCTCCCACTGCTGGGAAACGTACCTACTGCCTCCCATGGACTCCTACAGAGTCCGATCACCGAGTACCTGTCCAGCAATTCTCCCCAGCGTCTTTTCCAACATCTTGCTCTCTTCTCTGCCTCCCCCCGTGAGCTTTTTCTCACTCCCATTTCCCATCTCCACTCCTTTTTTCTCAGCTCAGAACAACAGATTCCCCCAGTATACACACATCCACTCACAGCCCAGCCAGTTCACTGCAGCCAGCCCCCGAGATGCCTTTCACATGGGCCAGACACTGCTGGCAACCAAGGCTGCCATGCCCAGAGCTAGTCCCTTCACAGCGGTGAAGCCTGGCGATGGTGCTTCCAGGACACACACACATGGCATATTAATATGAGTTTGGGACTATTCCTGAATCGCTCCCATGGTTATAAGCTGCTGGACTGTGCTGGCCATTCCAGGGAACTTTTGTAGAGGATGGTAAGGCCTAGCTCTGAAAATAATCACTTTTTGGGAACATCCTTGTCTTTACTTTAAGAAACTCCCTCTGTCCTCTCAATATCATCCCTCACTGGAAGTCTTTTACTTTTAACAGGCTAGACATGGAGTGTGTCCCATAGGATCATGTGACGGCTGCTCAGCTCTGCTTTCCCCACTGCTCAACCCTCCAGGTAGCTCTGCTTGCTGTGTCAGCATCAGCAGGCAGGCTTCAGAATGCTCTTCACTCCTGATAGACGAGGCTTTTTTAGATAGCTATTTTCCTCTGACCTGGAACAGGCCAGTTCTTCAGAGCAGGGCTGTTTCCTGACTGCTGAATGACATTAGATTGTTCTAAACACCTAGAGCCACAGATGCTCCCCATCAGAGACTGCCAGCAGTCAGTTGTCAATGAGATGGTCCTCATCTCTGCAGTCTGAACCCAGGCTGCACATTTGCTCCCCTGAGCAAGAGTTCCCTTTGGACATCATGCTTTAGATACCACCCAAGGGGGGGCATATGTCCCCCTGTCTCTGTGCCACTCATCTTCTAAAAAACCTTCTCCTGGCTCCTCTCATTCCTGGGCTTATCCACTGTGCTCACAGACAGTTCACTAAATTAAGTACCTGACATCTCCTCTGTCTTCTTCTCCACCCTTCCTTACTCCACTGCAGCCTGTTAATACCGGTTAGTGTTTGTCCTTAAGAGAAGGCATCTACTGCACTCTGGTCACACGGAAGCATATTGCATACAAAACGAAGCAGATAAAGATTCCCATGCACAGCTTAGTGGTGTTTGTTATCATGGTGACTGAAAATAGAGTTTTGTGCTAAGTTTGCTGCTCACTCAAATGCGCTGTGGTGCCCAAGCCAGTGCATATGACAAAGCACTGAAAAGCATACAAGTGGCACGTGTGGGAATGCCAACAGGGAATCAGCAAATGCAAGCATGCAAGTCTCTTGGAAACAGCAGCTATGGCTAAAGGGAAGAGGAAGAACAATAAGGTCAAGGTGTCCCTTCCCCAGTCCCAGGTCTGCGAGATGCTACAAAATCTCTGGGCCACAGCAACACACCAGCCGCAGAGGCCTCGTAAGCTCTACTAGGACCTTCACAGCATCCTCTTCTTCCTCCCTTACAGGGTTGGCTCAGCAAGCTAACATTCCTCCTGTCCTCCCACCCACACGCAGCTGGGTGCTTGGACAGGGAGCCCCTTGGGGCTTTGATCCTGGCCACAAGTTGGACGCTGGGCACTAACCCAGATCCACAGGGCCATTCCCTTGGCTCTTCAGAAAAAGCAGATGGGTGGTGTTAAAGCCAGGCACCCTGTGATTGTGTCATGCTCTCTTGGCATGAGATGCAGCCCGTCCCACAACCCCTGGGCCCATACGCAGCACTGGAAGGTCCTTCTCATGCTATGCCAATAGACCAGTACATCTCTGCTGTCAGCCCCAGGGTCCACTGTCCCCATGGCAAGAGGGACCAGCTCTTGCATACTGAAAAAGCACCCTGCTGCCTTGTCTTCCTCTTTCCATGGTCGCCCTCTGGGGCCCATGGGCTTCAGCTTGTATCTTTATCAGTGTGTCCTTGAAGCAGTATGTAACACCCTGTGGCTCTGAGCATTCTTGTTGAGCCCTACAGTAAGAGGCCTGCATGCTGGCTTTCTCAGATAACCTCTGCCTTCTCATCCCCCTGCAAGCCCCAACAGGCCTGAGCACACAAAGCAAAGCAAACAGGGGTTCCACCACGCTCCTGACAGCCGTGACAAACATCACATATGTCCACTGGTAACAGATGCTGATGGAAAAATACCTTCTTCATCTTGTGTCAGCTGGCTCCTCCAGCTATTAACCAAAGAGGAAAAAATAAGACAGCTGCAGCGTGATCACTCAGTGGATCCAGTCTACCACTGTCTTTTGGCAATAAAGCATCAACACAACTCTCACATGAATATATTTGCCAGTAAAAACGTTAAGAAGAAACTGTGTGTGAAATAGCACACTGTTAGCACAGGTTCATCCTTGGGGTCCCCTCAGTCATGGCTCTGAACACCTCCCTCAGGTTTCCTTCAGTAAAAATACAGCCAGGTGCCCAGGATCTGGCCACTCTAGGAACCCTTTCCCAATGAAGAGTCAGCACTGCACACACTTTTAATCTGCAATAAGGACGTGACGTTCCTAAGAACAATGCATACCCTGAGGACACGATGGCTCCCCAGGCTGGTGTATGCTTCTGAGGTGCAGGTGTGCTGTGAAAAACAGTCCTATGAAAATAACACTGAAGTTTCATAGTCATTTCCTCTCTGTCAGGGCTAGGTCAAATATACCCAAGCAAAAGATGCTTCTTCTTATTTCTACCTCCACTTCTATCTAGTATCCAAAACCACACCAGGCATTTTCTGCCCCTAAAATCAGCACCAGCAATAATTACACTGATTAGAATTCTGCTTATGATGTTGCTAGTGAAACCTGTGGCACAAGGAGAAATCAGCTCAGTCTTCTCAACTTGTTTTAGTTCTACAGAGCAGTTCTGCATAAAGTATATGGCCTAAAGACACAAAAGAGGCCAACCTGTTAACTTAGGAACTTTGGCATTTTACAGTATTTTTCTGATGACAACTGCTGTTACCAGTCTTGCCATAGCAAAAGATTTTGGAACATGGGCTGTGAGTCCAGCTAAAGAAGCATTATTTAATTACACAGCGATAGAGCAAAGCTTTCTGCAGATTTTTGGCAAGGAATTAAATATTGATCAAAGCCTAAAACAGTTCTGGCATGGTGCTGCACGTCACCTTACGCCAAAATTGTCAGAGGCCAAGATTTTCCACTAACATGTATTCAGCAGAATGAGTACTGAAGACACCAAAATGGAAGGGAAGTTTCAGTGACAGTTACAGACGTGTGCACTGAAAATTGTGTCTTTTTGGGAGCTCAGACAGAGGAAGTGAAACCCAGAAGTAATTTTGCAGCTTTCAAATTTTTGGTTCCTGTCAACATAGAGGCAGACTATTATTCTAAACAGTGGTTTTTAAGTCTGCCATGTTCTTATATTCTCTAATGTTGATCTTCAGTTATAAAAGCTGAGTGGAAACAGCTGCCAAAAATGTACTCGTCTACCCTCTCTCTTCGTGACACCTTTTGAAAAGCAGCAGTATATAAGACATATCTTGTTCTGCTGTGAAGCCTGTAGAGGGAGCCCAGGTTAACAAATAAACTCTTGACCCAAAGCTGAGACACCACAAGGGACAGAGCTATCGAAACACAAACTTCTCTTTTGAAAAAATGCAGCAGGAAGAAAGCACTAATTTAAGCAAAACTTAATAAGAATGGAAAAAAATAAGAGCAGAAAAAGCATTCATAACATTAAAAAACACCTGGCAAATAGATAATATAAATACTCAAGTTACATTTATAGTCATGAGCTAAAAGATTAGGATCAAAATAACTGACCCACCCCAGGATATCTTGAGGACTAAGTCTGTTTCTGTTGGGAAGTGGCCATGCCGCTGAACAATGCAGTGCTTCACAAGGAGAGAGAGGCTAAAGCTCTCTCCTGTTCTCCATGACCAGGCATCTCTGACTGCCATAGAGTGCTCCTGCAGAGTGTATCAAGACTGCGTTGCTAAGCTATTTGTGGCCTGATTCTGCTCTCATTTGCACTAGTGGAATTCTATCGCCGTCGCAGCAGACCCTCAATACACACTAAGGCATGGCTGTACTCATGAATACAGAAAAATATGCTCATACCACATGCCATAAAATCACTGGTGGCTTGGTGTATGTCACAATTGATCAAAATAAACCCTGCATAAATACGTATAGTCTGAGAGCAGGGCCAAAGGAACCAGACTCCACCTGGTCCCCAAATTTGCTTGTGGATAAGCTGATAAAATTAGATTTGGGTTTCCGGTCCATCAGATATGGAACAGATCACAATGCGACGATTCAAATAAAAACCTCCCCAGATACCATTCAGTCCCGGTTCTGGTCTAGACCAGGTTATGCTCTACAGAATTCAAGCACCCATGTCTTTCCCTTTGGGCTACCAGCCACCTTCCCTCTCCTTGACAGAAAGCTCTGCAGAAAGAAGATTGGATTTGCTAAGTGTCTGTGCACGTGCCATAGGAGAAGAATACAGTTTTTGTCTTCCCTACCTTTTGCAGGCAGCCAGCATAAATAATGAAGCCTTTGGCATGCAGGTGCTTGGCCAAGGCAAATCCAAATCCTGAGTCACAACCTGTTATAAGCACAGCTCTGCTGCCAATCTGCAAAACAAAACAGAACAAAACGCACTGGAATTTAGTATTTGAAATCAGTGATTTGCAGTGAACAGAACAAAACCATGTCCTTGGCCAGGAGCAGTCTGTTCCAGGGATGTTCTCTACACTCATTGCCAGCTACTGCCACCCAGTGCCTCCTGAAGACAAGAAACGAAGGTTTCGTATCAAGTTCACTCCAGCGAGGCAGGATCACTGTCCTCCCAACACAAAGAGAAGTTCGGCACCTCTGGCAACAGGCTCTTAAGGGAAAGAGACCAAGAAAACCACCATTCTGCCACCTGGCAGTTCACATTCATCTTGAAATCTGAAAATATACCAGACAGTTCCCAAGACATGTTTTCCCTTCAGTAGGAACTGTTCCTATATGTTCAAAGCAGGCAGGAGTCCAGTCTTCTGTGCCGTGCAGCCCGCAGGGCATGGGGAAGAGGGCTTGACTGAAGAAAAGATATGGGTGAACCTTACTGACCGCTCACTCATCTTTCTCTCTCTAGCACATAAACCCTCCAGTGCTGGGTTTTAAAAGCTAAGCAGAATCAAGTGGGTTTAATATTTGAAATTAAGACCAGTTGGTAATCAGTCTTTTTGTTTGCTTGGTTTTTGGTCTTCTTATTTTTCTGACTTAAAATTTAAATAGAAGTATACCTCCTTCCCTCTTCTAACCCGAAGAGAGGCAGCAGCTAAGTGACATGTTAAAAATTGCATGGTGTATCAGACATCCAGAAGCAACAAGTGCATGTGCAGCAAGGTGTGGCTGTGGGTGGGATTAGATAATAATTACTTGCGATTCCTTTCAACTCATCTCTTTTAAAAAATGAGAATTTTGGCTTTCCCTAGCACATACAGGGACTGATCAGGGTGACACTGGAAGCCCAGTAGTGATGCAGGGCCATATCTGAATTCCTCTGAGACTCTGTCCCAGGGCTATGGAGCAAAATGTGTATGCTCTAGCACTGCTACAGTGCTGAGTTCTGTGCCACAAGACAGGCAAGAGGGCAAAACATCCCCCTCCTTTCCACCTGGCACTGTTCCTGGCAAGCTAGCACCTTCAAGGAGAGGGCTGTTAAAGAAAGTGGCCACTCTCCAGATCAAGAGGTGAGGACACACTGACTTATTTACGTCTCTTTACACAACCATACTCCAGAAAGTGTGTTTTATCAATAATTTGTCATGCAAATTCCCTCCACTCTAAGGTGGAAGTTTTCATCTGCTGAGTGAGTTCCAAAAATAGAAAAAACCCGCTAGTCTGATTGTTTATTTCCATCCCTAGCACCATGTACCGTGCTACGTCAATGGAAGCTCTGTGCTAGGAAAGAATGTGGAGTATGTTGGAGAGGTCCAGCTTGGAGTCTTTCTGGCAGATCAGAAAGAAGAATTTGGTCACCAGGCTTCAGGGATTTTAAAACCCCAGCTCAGCAGAACTAGTTCCTGGAAACCACAATCACGCTCACCTGATCGACATCACTTGCATAAGAGCGACTGCCACACGGAGACAAGACAGGGAAGCAAAATCTTTGCACAGGCCTGTTAAAAAAAAACAACAACAACAGAACAATCAGGCACAGAATATCTTGTCCCATACCCTGGTGCTGCAGCTTACACATGAAAAGGAATGTAGTGTTGCCCATACACACGATGCAGACTGTCATTTGAGAAGACAGAATCCAGTCTACAGTTCTCCTTAGTCTGAGCCTCTGTGTTTCCTACAGTATGAAACATTTGTTTCTCAAAAGACCTTGATGCTATTTCCAGCTGCAGAAGCTGTCTGGATATTACCAAGAATTCTAAAATAGCTCCTGGTCTGGAGGCACCAAGCTGCTTCCACCCACAAAATGGGCAGTACAGTGTTCTCATTTCCAACAGCAACAACACTCTCACTCAAGAGTTGCACAAAGCTGGGGTAGGGGAAGTTATTAATTTGTCTAATGAAAGTACTCTTCTGTGGCATTGTCTCTGATACCTAGCCAAAGGTTGAATTTGCTTGGATGTCTCTCACTGCTTTTACATGCAGGTCCACCCTTCTGTCATCTTGGATGACATTTCTTCCTCTGCAGAGGAAGAGCTAAGAGACATGTTTTTGAGCAATACCTGCCATGCAAATCTGAAGCTGCTCTGCACAGGATGTCTGACTCCCAGGAAGATAAACCATGTTCACAAAGACAGATCAGAGCAAAGCAACAATGCCTTCCAGGGCGTGGGATTCTATTTAGAAAAAGCTATGCTACCAGTAGCATCATGCTGTCTCAGGTCTTGGCATCTTCATCAAAGATGGGCCTAGACAACACACCAGAGTGACCCTAGCCTCCGTCCTTGCCAGCCATCTCTCTGGACTATTCCAGCTTTTTCACTTTTGCTTTGGGCACTCGCACTGCCTTCCCAGGGCCTTCTGGCCTTCCCCTAGACTTGCTGTACTTCATCTACCCTTTGGCCCCTCTAACAACATCCATCCCTCAGCAAAGCTTATCTTCCAGGCCACTCTTTTGTCTTCTAAGTGAATTTGCATAATCATTCAAAATTATCTCCTGCTCAGACATCACGGGCGCTCCCAGGGTGACCTGTGCTACACTGAACAGCAATCTGCGGACACTCTGGCCTCTGAGCTGCATCTGGGGAAAACAAGGCTAGAAACAAGGTCTGCTAGGGCAGAAGCTCTGAACCAGATGGAAAAGGAGCTGATTCATATTCAGGCAATGCTGTCCGCTCACCTTCCTGCAACAGTTTAGCTCTTTTTCTAACTTTGAATGTCACAAGCCAAACCAGCTCTTGAAATAGCTACAGCCAATTTAATTGCTGCAAAGGTCAGTCCCCAAGCAAAGTCTGTGTTAACATCACTGACCTGCAGTCCTGGCTTCGAACTTTTACCTCAACAACAAGCTCCTTGGTGTGTCTCAAAGTGCCCAGAAATGTTCATAACATTTCTTTTAGTTGCATGAACTTGATTTTTGTTTTTCAGTGTCATGTCTGGTCCTGTTATTTCACTGCAGAGCACTGATTTCCTGCACTCTATTCACAATAAACTGTAGAGAATAACTACTTGACATTCTGCCTACCTTGACCTGAAGGCAAGGGCATAAAATAGGTGCTGGCTGCTGATCAGCAGGAATGTCATCAGAGGAACCAGCTATGATGCGTATGCGATGTTAGCCCTCACACAGTCCACTAATACACCATGAGCCATTTTTGTCATTCTGCATGACTGAATGCTAGAG
>KZ505674.1:1354610-1377663 GCA_002844005.1 Limosa lapponica baueri
TGTTTGTATGATAAATGCAGGACAGACTTTTAGTTGGTTCTCATTTCAACTTCAGATATGACTCCCCTTTGAAAGCAGTAGCTTCAACATGATATACAGGGTGGGACAGGGTGTAGCTCATTTGCTTATTGCTGTCTGCACATTCTGAGTTTGTGCAGTAATGCTCTGATCACTATCACCCTGCAATTATTCCTTATTGCCACTTCACTACCACGCATGTCGGCAAAACGAGATCAGAGAGCACTAGCACTGGTGATTGCCCCGTTTCTGTCTGAAAAAGTGGCTGGACAAGCTGGTGCAATTCATATGTAAGTAGTATAAAATATGAATGTTTGTATTCCAGCTGTTAATACAGTAATGGGGATTGTTAGTTGCAGATATCTCCACAGAGATGGATGTGACCTCATTTCCTTATTGCATTCTCTAGAACTTGTATTAATATATGATGTTATTGCCTCACAGATATGGTTTCAGTTTGAGCACTGCAGCTGGGCGCCAGCACATTGGCCTGAGCCTTACGAGTTCGTTGCTTCATGGCTGTGATAAGGAGAGCAGGGAGAGACAGCTTTCAAGGAAAGAAAGGGTGAAGGTGCAGTGTTTCAGCATGTGCTTCTCATCAGGATTTGGGATTCTGTTTTCAGATCTGTCGCAAACGTATTGTGTCACATCAGATGGAGTATCAAATCTTCACTCTCAATTTATCCATCAGTCAAAAGATAATAATAATGATGTAGGAGAGAACTGTGGGATTTGATAAGTTGTTCCTGTTAAGACTGCAGTATTTCAGAAGGAAACCCTATCCTGTAGTCACATTCCTGAGTGCTAAAATACAGCATGGAAAGTACCGCAAGGAGTGGGAGTTGGTAGGGAACAGACAATAGAGAGTCACTCTGCAGTTAAAAGAGTGTGGTACAGTTCAAGCAGGTGACGTACTATCATTTGGATGTTTTCTGTGCTGCTCTCTCTCTTATAATGCCTATGAGCTGGTAGATCTCTAACTTCTTTTCCAATGTTTCTATTCTGCTTTGGCCACTGATACTTGAAAGAGCAAGCTGCTGTCGTAGGTCAGGTATCAAGGCATCACAACTTGTTACAGACCAGCAATTGAATACATTTAGGGTTTCACAGTACTTGGGAGCTGGTTGTGTTTCTACACAGGAATCTCGTCACCTTGGTTATGCTGGTTGACCCAGTAGAAACTCGACTGCAATTGCTGGGTCAGGATAGTGTGCAGACAGGCACATGCCCACCATGGCTTGGAGCTGGAATTGTACCTCCCGAGCCCTGGCTGCAGGGCTGGAAGCTGCTCCTGTGCTACCTTGCTGGTGCTGGCAGTGCCAGCAGCATTGCCATATCTGATGATGCTATATCACTGTCTTTCCCCACACAGGCTGAAGGGAAGGCAGTGCTAATAACAGGCTGCGACAAAGGTTTTGGACATGCCTTGGCAAAACGACTCCACTCAAAGGGATTTACTGTTTTTGCTGGATGCTTGCAAGCGGTGAGTAGTAATACTGATCAAAATTCTTCTGTGAATGGAGAAAAATGCTTCTCGAGTGACAGCCTCTCCATCTGCAGCTTCTGTTTACCCTACCCAAGACCTGGGGGAAGTGCAGTGGGCTGGGATCATGACAGCTTCCATTGCTTCATCTGCCTCTTGCATCTTGTCATTCCTGTAATTCTGAGCTCTTTAGGACAGGGACTGTGTGTCAGCTGCCTATCTACAGCAGCTTGCGCAGTAGGGCATTGTTCGCTCTTGGCAGTACTGCAACACACTCAATAAATCTGATAGTCCAAGATTGCTATGGCACTATGGCTTTTTGTCTCTCCTGGTATCTTTGTTGCTGCCTTTCATACTGTCACTTTCCTTTGGGGTCACTCTCCTCAAGCTCATCTCCAAGCCACCCTCCTGCCTTGGTCAGGTTCTGTTTACAGAGTATCTTCTCCAAACTGTGCTTCTACAGCTTCTCTAGAAACTATTCAATTTCTGGATTTACCGTACACTTCTGGTATCTGTAGGTCTCCCCCTCTGTCACCTCTGTTTGGCAGATGTCATCACTTCTTGTAAAAGATCAGTTTAGGCCTAATGAATCGGAAGGGGTTGTAGACCCATCATCTCAGTCCCTGTGCTTGCAGGTAGCTGTTGTGTAATGCTCTTTATAAAACTGGTCCAGCTCCGCTGCCATCTCAGCTGGGGTTTTACCCTTACTATGCTTTTTTTGCTGTTTTGGTAGTCAAAACTCATGTAATCTCTGACCTGAATTGTTCAAAATCAGTTCATACCCACTTGTTTCTCTGGCCATTTTGGCCCAGGTGTTCAGGGAGTGATGACCACAGATTCTTGAGTAGTGTGCAGGGCGAGAACAAACACAAAAAGGTGGCCCTCATTGCCTGTGTGGTCTCAGCGGAGGTTACGTTCTTCCACCACACCAGAAGGGAAAGTTATTATCAGCTGACATATTGTGTAACTTGAGAGCAAGAGAGTCCTGTTGGAAAACTGCCATTATTTGGAAATTTCCATGAGGAGGCTCTGTAAATCCTTCGGTAATCATGTCATACACTGCTTTGGGACTCTGTGGTGATAGCAAGTCAGGCACTCACTTTGCTGAGCAGCAGGTGTAGGGAACAGAAAGGAGAGGGGAGATAGGGTGGTCTGAGAGGGCTGTTCAGAAGCCAGACGTGCTAGTGGGGAGCAGGGAGGGCCAGGCTCCATTTGAAGCCACATAAAGAAAATGCATGATACCAAAGTGGGCCCTGCTTGCTTTTTTTTATTGGTTGAAAAAAAAAAAAATACTTCTCCAGCACAGATTATTATCTATCCCAGAATGTTTAGGCAGCTCTCAGCATCCCCTCTGATCTGGCATGGCAAATTCTTACTTGGAACCAAAACTTTTGTGGTTCATTACTTGCATTCTGTGTGGAAGAGGAAAATGCGTCATCGGTCATAGTTGACCTGTAGGTGACTTTGAGGAGATTGACTGAGCATTTGACCCTGAAGGACTAGACAGTGGGAGAATGTGATTTTTCTTGTTCTATGTGTTAATAAATTTTCAGGAAATTTGGATGCGGTGCCCTGGGATTTCACTTGTGAGTGGCTTTTTTCCCCTGGATTGTTGGTGTGGTTTCATCTGCTGTTAGGTGCATCTGAAGGTCAGGGCCTGGTGTTAACACAGTTATCTGGGTAGCTGCTGCAAAAGAAACACAGCCAAATGTTTTCTACGGTTCTTGGGATAGCCAGCATTCTTTTGGACAGCTTTGTGTTGGTTGAGGGAGTTAATAGCTTAGAAACTTAAAATTTCATGAGCAGGAGCTCACTGGAAACCTAATGGTAGAATGCCTGGGGGATGAAAATGGTTATAAATCTAGAGCTGACTGCTCTGAGAAAAGGAAGCGTATAGTGACTGCAGAAAAGGATGATGGATCCAAAAGCAGCAGGAAACGTCAGTGAAGGCAGGGAGCTGTTAGGTCAGATTACTTGGGAAGGACAAGGCATGAGTATACGGGCGATTATTGCTGATAAGGGAAGGAGTGCACAACGCAGTGTGGCTCAGGATGCGGCTACCCTGTGGTAACCGACAGTGTGCATGTTACTGCTCACGACAAACGCAAGGAAACGTACCCCGTCATGAGAGAAGAGTGAGCTGCTGTAGGTTCACTGCGGGGTCAGAGCAGGTATGGGGGCAGTTGTCGCAGAGCGGATGCCAGGCTATTAGTTCACACATAATTACTCCATCATCACTTACTTGCATGCTTTTATACTGAGAATTAAAGGATCCCTGATGTACTGGCCACCGGAGAAGGCTCTTGCATTAAATACAAGATGGGTCACTGTCAGGTGCGTTAGGAGCTTTTTAATGATCAGATGGTAAAAAGCAATGCTACAGGAATAACAAGAATACTGCAAGTGGGCTGGGATAGAACTGGAGAGGATCAGGTGCAAAAAGGATTTCATTTAGCAAGGACAAGTAAGTCCACAGAGAAAGTTTCTGTTAATATATTAGGATTAAGATGGAAAAATACAGAGAAATCGATTACAAAATAACCTGAAAAGTAGGAAGTAAAGAAGAAGTTGAAATAATCATTGTCTTGTTTTCTTTGATCTTACTGAAAAAAAGGATAAATTGTTTTCAAATGCCTACTGCTAGCAGGTTTCATGAGGACTGCAGGCAAGAAAAGGCAAAAGAACAGGGAATGTTTACATAAATGGATGTGTTCAAGTTCACCAGACCTGATGAAATGTACTGAAGAGCATTTAAAGGATGAGCCATTGTGATTTTTGGCCCATGGGTGATTATTTTCATAAGCACCTAGAGGCCAGGGAATTTCCAGAATGCTTGAAGAGGGCAGATCTATATTTCCCTTCCCAAAAGAGACAGACCTCTAGAATTGCCAACCAGGCAGCTCACCTTCGGTGCACTAGATGAAGTTGCAACACTCCAAACTGTCAGTTTTACAAATGCCTAGATCATAGTGTGATACACACTGTATAAGTTTACCAGGATCAGACTGTGCCACATTCTGGCTAAGCAGCAGAGTGGTTAAAGGGGAAGGAATCAGTGTATCCTGAATAAGGGTTTTGACACAGTCCCTCATGATAGTCTCATGAGCGAACTACGCTCTCAGCCTGTGACTGGTGTTCAGTCCCAGGGAAATTTTCTTGGAAGCGCTCCCTGGAATAGAGAGTTCACTTGGAAAGAAGTGTGCATGGTGCCAAGCAGGGAGGATTGCAGGCCCTTTGGGGAATAGGGTTCGAAATTATTCCGATAGATCAGGTGGAGTCTGAAATCAGTTAGATGCAAACAAGTAATGACAAATACAAGGTGTTCTTCCTCAGAAGCTCAGGAAGGGAGCAGGTGGATAGGCAGCAGCAGGGCGAGTGGGGAACTGACGCAGATGGAGTGAGCTGGCCGGATCCACGGGTGTTCAGCATTGTGTTTGTGGCTTCCTGATTGCCACTGACATCTCGCTGCGGGTGCCCAAATGCTTGCCAGGAGCTAATCCTGAATCCCATGAGCTTCCCTGAGGAAAGGCCATGGCTTGGTCCATTAGATGAGGGCTCTCTGCTAACAAACCCCTGTGTGATCTGCCTGTTCCTCAGCACCAGCTGCATCAGGATCCTTGGAACCGGAGCAGGAGGGGAGTGAGCAAGGGGAAGGGGAGGCAGAAGAAAGCTGGAGCAAGGTTCTTCTCAAGGGTGGAGAAGCCTTGTGTGGTGGTCAGGCTCCCTGCCCAGGAGCAGCCCCTGCTCGGCAGCGGGTGGGATGGGCAGCCAGAGCCGAGCCGGACTGCGAGGGCAGGATAACCAGGGGAAATGGGATAGCTGGGAGGAAATGGGAAAGTCCCACTGAAGGCCTCTTTGGAGAGTACTTGGGCAGCAGGCTCAGCTGGAGCAGGGCAGCTTTCAGCTCTGATGAAATTGAAAGGGCAAGCTGGGAGGTTCTCTGAGAGGAGGAAAATCAGATAAAGTGGCAGCAAAAAGAAGGGGAGCGAGGTTTTGCAGGAGCAATTGGGCCAGCACTGCCAGGATCCCCCCAGGGATCCCGTTTGGCTCCTGCTGGTGCGTGGCTCCTGCTGGTGCATCCCGAGGCCACTCCAGGGAGGACAGCCTGGCTGCTCCCACCAGAACTGCTCCCAGTATTTTCCCAGATAGCAAATCTACCGTTTCAAAAACAAGGAGGAAGTACCATGTGGGTATCAGAACAGGGAATGTGCTTACAGTCCCTAGAGGCCACAGAACATAACATGATGTTCACTTCTTTCCATAAAATTACATGGCTGCTTCATTTGTGAAGAGGTTTTCTGGTCATACGAGTCAAGCTATTTGTTTTACAAGTTAAATAGTGGCTGAGGTAGTGTTTGCAATTATGAAAAGTGGTTCCAATTGATATTGCAAGTTGAAGGCAGTCTTCCAAAATCAATCTCTTTTGTCAACAATGAATAAATTGTAGCTGGGAAGGTAACTTTGCAGGTTGAGTTGCATTGGTGATAGAGGAAAATCTGTTTCAACGTGAATAATACAAACCATTTATACTGGATTTTTAAGTTGCAGACTTTGTTTCTCAAAAAACAGTGGAAATATTTCTTGTTTAGTTTATAAGCATTATAAACAAAAACATGTAGGGAAAGGTGTTTTCAGTGCTCTGCAATGACAACTGGTACTTAAGTACAGATAGTTTTTTTTTTTGTTCCTTTATAGTTACAATAAATCAATCTCTCTACAAGCTGAATTAGCTCTATTCACTTTTAAGTAACTAAAAGTTGCTTTTATAACTCAGTAAGATGCAAGAGCATCTTCCACAAATATAGTGAGACACCACTTAACCCTCACCTGTTTCAAAGGGAATATAATATTTTGGTGACTATGGTACTACTTGTAATGCCACTTGTAGGGATTCTTTTTGTGGCTAGATAAGAGGGCTAGACGCAGCATGTCACTGTGTTTGATGTGCGTTAGAAAGCTTCAAGTCTTTATTTGCTGTTTTTGTGATACCTGGAAATAAGTCAGTTGTGAAATGCTCTGCAGCCATAGGACGTACTGATGTCATAACTTCAATGTAAGCATATATTGATTTTTAAGAGAGCTACTGTGTCTTGGTCAAGGCTGATACGGACATTTCAGCCCTTTTCCTTCATTACATGTCACTGTTCACTGGCCTGAAGGTGGAGGTGGGATGTTGTATACTATATACATTAAATACCCTGAGATATGAATGGAAAACCTAAGTGGTTAGATGTTTTTTACATCAGCCTGGCTGCAGAGGCAGCTGAGCAGGTGACTGTGGGAGTGTTCCTCGCCTTGTTTGCCCTTGTGCTGTGGGCGCTGGTATCAAGTGCTAAAGGAAGAGTGGCAGCCAGGCATGGTGACTCACCAATTCATAACTTCTCCTCCCTAACGAGGCAGATCCTGTGATTCGGGGAGTAATTTGATGAATTAAATCTCAAACCTACTGTGGAACTGCATGGCTAATCTGTGCTCTATTGACTTTTATTTGTTGTATAGCACCTGAGCAAGGCTGTAAGGCTTAAGCAGCAGTCCTGTCTGGAAGTGACCAGGTAAAATTTGGAATTTGAACTGTGTTTAGGTTGACTGAACAAAAAAACAAACCCCACAATAGTAACAGAATCTCTAATGATAGGGGAAAAAGAGGAAAGAAACAAAAAAGATAGAAAGGAAAGCAGAGCCATCACATTCTTATTACCTGTGGTGTGAAGAAAAAAAAAACCAACAAACTTGTTCTTGCTTCCTCAGCCAGAATCTCCTCCTTTCACGCCTTGTGTCTGTAGTCTTGTTGTTGTGTGACAGATCTCCACTGTGCATGTATTCCTGTGCATCCTGTTCTGCTGTACAGTAAGAGCAAATTATTATTATTATACAGGTTCAGCTGTAAATGATTCCTGCTGTATCCTGTGGCATCAGACCATTTTGCAGATAGGCATGCCAAAGGTGTCCCTGTTGCCTTGTTTTCAAAGTGATCTGACAATAGCCTTTCATTAGAAGCCAGGCAATATTTTGGAATGAGATGAGTATGGTGCCTAATTAGCTTTTTACTTTTAAGCCTAGAAAATCTGACTCTGATTTCTGAACAAATGTGTGTTATGTTACCTGCAGAGCATGGAGACTGAGGCAGTGAAGAATCACCCATGGTTATCCCAGGCTGGCACAGCATTTGACACTATTGTGGATGTGAAATATTCACTCCTTCATGTGAGGAGTGAACAGCAGGGGTTTTGTGGCCCTTCAGGGCAGTGGGTCACTGACACACATACAGGGGCTGTGCTGGAGGGAATAGGAAGGTGGTGGTGGGTTGCATGCTGGTTTGTGTGGCTCTCATGCTTATTTGTGCATCAGGTTTACACCTTTGTGTGCAGCGTCAATAGCTTCTATTTCCTGTCCTGACCCCAGGCTGCATTACTGCTCCTTGTCTGTCTTAGTGGGACATCTTTCTTTTCTGCTGGGCAGGACGAGAATGGAGATGGAGCCAGGGAGCTGAAGAGCATGAAGTCAGATCGCATGCAAGTGCTACAGATGGATGTGTGCAGTGACCTGGAGGTGGCTCAGGCTGTGGATTTTGTGAAGAGGACCCTGAAGGAGCCAGAGGAAGGTGCGTGTGGGTCTTTGTCTTTCCAGCACAGCTGGTTCTTTGCTGTGCTCACAGAACCTTTCCTACAGAGCAGGCCATGCACTGGCCAGGCCATTCCCACTCTGCACCTCCAAAATAAGGTCAACAAGCCTGGCGGCCTGTGACGGTGTGTGGCTGGCTGGCAGTCAGGCAGTGCTGTACCTGGGTCAGTGAGGAGAATTGTCCTGCAGTTGATGTGACATCCACATGGGAAGAGACCAAGACTGGCTAGAGGGTGAGGCTTAGCCCTACATCCCATAAAAAGTGATGAGTGGCAGCAAGCCCACAAGAGCCTGTGTCTCTCTCCTTGAGTGTCTGCGACGAGCATAGGGTGGGCAGAGCCTGATCCCCTCCTGGTGCTCCTGCTGCAGCCTGGTTCCCGCAGATCTTTCTGTGGTGACACTGCTAGTCACCCACAGGCCTTGGCTGCTGACTGCTGTCCCCTCTGCTGTGCTGGTACAACTTGTGTAACTGAGTGCTACGCTGGAGCATAAAACTGATCTTCTCCCAAACCTGGATTATACTTCAGATGGGTCAATCCACGTTTTCAGTTTGTCAAGCAACATTCCAAAGGTGATGTGAGACAGGATCCAGGACGGGCTCTGCATAGACCACCTTAATCCACACTCCACCTAAAGTGTGAGTCCAACTCACAGGCCATAGGAACATGTGAAAGAAGGTAGGAGACCCTTCTGCATGCTTCCTTCCTTCTTGGAAATGTGCATGAGCTTGGGAAGGCAAGAGAGTGCTTATTGCAGGAGCAGCACAGGCAGCTCAAGATGCTGCTAGTGCCAAGGTGGTCCATGTCTATCCTTGAACTGACCTCTGGGCTTGAGTAGAGCAGAGGTTCCTGGGTGAAGGGATGGCTGATTGCATTGCTGCATGGCTTCGCTCCTGGATTGGGTGTCAGGCAGCTCCTCATGTGAGTGGTTTGGCAATGGGATGTGAGCCTGGTGTGACCCCATCTCACCTCTTCCTATGTGGTGGGGCTGTGAGGCTTCTTGTCCCACCTGGGTTTCTTTGCAGCCTCTGTGCAATTAGGAAGCTGGACAACAGCAGTAGACCCAGGCTGAAGGTGGGTTGAAGTTTCACATCTGTGGCTTCAGGACTTGGGGGTTGTGTGGCTGGAGGGTGGTTGCTCCCCTTGAGGTACGGATGAGACTGCCATGGATCTGCCTTTGTTCACAGCAAGTATAAAGCTAGTAAATAACAGCAGCTCTAATCTTCATGCAAATTACGTGAGCACACCCTTCCTTCTAAAATGAGCTTATAAAATGTAACTGAATTACGTACAAGCTCTGTTCCCACACATGTTCTCTCTGCATGATTTTTTCTTCCTACACAATCACCCAGCCCTCATCACACATTTCACAGTTTCTCAAGCTTTTCCTGAAGAATCTAGCAACAGCAGTGGTGGCACAGAGCCATTTCCCACTGAGTGAAAGCTTTTAAGGGAGCAGCTCTTGCTTCTATAAATGCAGCAGTGTTTGCAAAACCTTGTGTGTAGCAGGGACAGAGAAGTCTTGCATCCTTGATCAGCAAGTTGGACTGGTTCCTCCTGCTCTTGAGCACCTTATTTTGTAGTTTGCTGCAGCGGTGTGCAAAGCAGCAAAGGCCTTTTTTGAGGTACATCGGTGTGACAGAAGTTTGGGGCTTGCCAATAAATAGTGCTCAGTAGAAAGCGCTGGAAGATAGAGACCACTGAGGCTGAGGTGCCTTGCACGTGGGTGCTTGTTGCACACTGAGAGTGGCCCCAGAGCAGCGAGTGCAGAACAGTTCTTGTGCTGTACGTTATACCTCTTCTCACTGTGCTGTGTACATAAGGCTAAGCTAATTTTGATGGGAGTGCCCCTCTTTGTTTTCAGTCTTAGGCAGTTCCCACTGTATTGTTGACACTAAAGAAATAATAGTGATAAGGCTCTGCTCAATAAACACACGGCTGTCCAGCAAACAGGCCTGTGGCTGAGTACTTGTCAGCACTTTGTTCTGTGCGTAACGTGACCCGATCGGTGAGCAATGACGTTCCAAGAATTGTAAATAATGTTCTCATGAATGTCCCTGAATCTAACCTCATAACCCAAGAAATGGGAAATTGTCAGAGAGAAATTTAGAATCGGGAATACTCTGCAGCGGTCAGTTTGGGACTGACAGTTTCTTTTATGGTCATTGGTAAATCCCTGCCAAATTTGCTCTGCATAGCTTTTGTTACTGGTGAAATTACACCATCAGATGCCCTGTTTCCATGGGCTTCCTGCTGGCGATTAGAGCTTGCTTTGCAGCAGCCCAGGAAACCCCGTTCAGGCTGAGATGCTGTGCTGGCTGCCAGATGAGTGTGAATTTCAAAGTTATCTTGACCCGTAAAAGCTGGCAGCTTCAGTAAGTACAGTAGCAACAGGCAGGGGATCTCGGGAAGAGCAGGAGTAGAACTACCTGGCTGTGGCATTTAGAAACTTGAATTAGTAAAACTGGAAGTAAGGATAGGTGAGCAAGATGTTTTCTTGGTTTTTGCTGCAGGCCATGACTTATCCCAAGCAGCCCTTGGGGCTCTTGTGGCCCGGTGGGAATTGGGAAGGGGTTGTTTTGGAGGAGGACAGAGCCGCAGGCCAGTGAGCTGGAGCAAGATTCACCACTGTCTGTCAGAGACAGGCGTGCAGGGCAAAGAGGGTGCTGGGATCACCATGTGAGAGCTGGGAGATGCCAGAATGGTGAAATAGGCAAATCCATTCTGGGACAGACCGTGAGAGAATGGTTAATGCACTGTTATCACTGGCTGGGACATGACCTTCTCTGGTCTGCTATACGCGGCTGGTCAATGGCCTGCAAGGAAGAAGCTTAGCTGGGAACAGGGCAGGGCCAGTGTGAGAGTAGAGACTCAGTCTAGGAGGGGCATACTGCTGTTTTTAAATGCACCAGGAGGATAAATTCCATTGGTATTTATTTAGCAATGGTAGAATATTGCAATTTACTTAGAGGGCTGTGTTTGGTGCAATACATGGTTACTATCTGACCATGCAGGCTGGAAATTATTAAAAGGTTTTCATACATCAGGGCAGGGAAGCTATGGAGCAGAGGCAGGGCAAACAGCCCAAAAATTTTTGAAAGCGAGCTTGATAAATTTTATCAACAGGGTAGCATGACGTGGGTGCTTTTGATAGCAATGTCAGAGCTCCCTGGACCTGAAGACTCCTCCTTAGCCCCGTGTGTGTTCTTGGTGGTAAAAGGAAGGTCAGGGAGTAGAAAGGGGCCCTGGCTCCAACTGGATACTTATACAGTGGAAAATAACCATTGTGTATAGCAAGACATCTAATGAGGAGAACTCTGTTATCTTGTTCCAGCTCTTCTGTTTGTTCCTCCTGCAGTTTATGGCTGCGTAGTCCTGTGCTTCCACAAATTCACAAAGTACAGACTCAGTTCTACAAATGTTTGCCACTGGGACTCCTGCAGTAATCACATTGAAGGGTAAAGTTCTCAGTGACCTGATGAGTCCTGGACATGTAAGGGACTCAGTGCAGAAGCTCTTGGTAAGTGCAGTCAGTTTAGTTTTGACATGACTGCATGCACAGAAGTTGTTATTTTTTAAATTCTAGTAGTTTTAAGGATTGGTTGTAAGTCTGCTATGTCCTGCTGTAGTTAGGATTGAGGGAAACCAAATAGCTGGACTAAAATGCAGGAGCTGTTAACTGGGCCATGAACCTGCAGATTAATACTGTGCACTTTCCAAAACAGTGACTCAGAGTTGCGAAGGGGATTTAGAAATCCAAGTTAATTGTTTTCTTTTCTTTCCTTTTTTTTTTTTAATTGAGGGAAAGTCTAGCCCCTCCAAACTGCAAAAGCTGTGATAAAGTCACAGAGTGAAGACAAACCTGCAACCAACAGGAGGCATAAAAGAGGGTCAGCCAGATCCAGCTGTACCAAGGCCCAGGACAGAATTTGACCTTAGAGGAAACATTCTGAGAGGCAATGCTTATGTGACCCCATCACTCTCCCTAGCACTCTAAACAAGCTCAACTGGCTTCACTTCTCTTATATCAAGAGTGTATTTCAATCTCTTGGTTTTTTTTCTACGAAAGTGCCCAGTTCTTTGTCAAGGGGTTGGGTTACTTTGAACAACAGGGAGAGCTGCTTCTTTGTGACACTTCCTCGTTCCACTCTTTAACCAAGTGTTTGTTGGCAGGTCTGTGGGGCCTGGTGAACAATGCTGGCGTCTCGACCTTCGGAGAAGTGGAGTTTGCAAGTTTAGACAACTACAAGAACGTGGCAGAGATCAACCTGTGGGGCACCGTGAGGGTGACAAAGGCTTTCCTGCCCCTCATTCGCCGAGCGAAAGGTACATGCTGGGCAGTGTGGCAAGACTCAGAGCTTTTGCAGCAGAGCAGAGAGATGTAGCTAAAAATCATGACTCAGGCAGTGCTTCGAGGAATGCCTGTGCAGTCCAAGGAGGGTGTCTGAGGCATGCAGGCTAACTAGACAGCAGGGTTCAAAATGCTGTGCAGGCATTTGGTAGTACAGGCCACTCTTGGGGCAGTCCAGGCACCTACACAGCAGATGGGTATCTTAAACATCCCAGGATACCAGAGATCTTTGTGCAGTGCTGGCAGATATGACACAGGACTCCGGGCCACCTTTAGAACAAGTGACTAGAGGCCAGACAAGATAATCCCAGTCTCCAGAGTCCACCAGGTGCTTTTGTTTGGATAACTGAATCTTCTGCCTTCATGTTATTCACTTCACAGGTGATTGCAGGGTGGTAGTGGTGGAATAAGTGAGAGTCAATAACAACCATTTTAGATATCTTACAAGATAACAGTATTATTAAAAGCCTTTGGTTTATATTAAAAACAAAAAAAAAACGAAGAAAACTATGATCAGAACTCTGAAGCGCTTCTTTATTTGGCATGTGTGGGAGAATGCTGGCACAGCTGTGTGTTCCGTGAGGACAGAAAGGGGTTATATTGAGAAGATTGCTCAGATACCGTTTCCAGAAACTAACTACCCACTAAACAAGCTCCATCTCACTACAAAAGGTAGCTTACCCGTCAGGTCAGCAGGTGGTTCTCACAGTCCCTCCCAGCTGCACTTAGGCCTGGAATGAGAGAGCAGAACCACCCACTTGTTTCTCAGCTAAAATTTCAAGCTGCAGAAGGGTGTCATGCTCTACGGCTGTGAAAATTCTCTCTGTAAAAATAGCTAGTGAGATTTCAAGGGCCTGTTTGTAAGTGCATCTGAAACCATAATTGTACACATCTTCTCTTGGGGAAGGACAGAGCCACCACAGATAGTGACCACTGCTGTCACTGCCCCTATGCAGTGCAAGATCCAAGACAAGCTTCCAGATCTCTGCAGTTGGGCTGGTGTGGGCTCCTGGTGGGAGTTAGGACAATTGTTTTTCGCTGCCCCATAGACAGCAGCACATCAAGTCTCCTCTCTGTCCTGGTCATGTAGCACTCCAGGCCAGCAGCTGGGTGAGTGGGCTGTGCTGCTCATGATGCAGGGTCAGAGAAACCTCCACTGGTCTCTGCCATCCAGCTCAGGTCTAGAAGCATGTAGCTGCATTAGGCAGAGTGGCTGCAGATGAGTTGTCATGATTAAAGAAAGAACGAGAATGCTTGTGTGGCATCACAGCGTTGTGCCCTTTCCAGCTCGGAATGCTGCTAGCTGGGAGCTTGAACGCTTCTCTAGCAAGATGCAGGAGTGGAGCACACTGATGTGAGACCACACAGCTAGTAGCCTCAGGAGATCTGGGTACTTCCCTACTTGGAAATTAGGAGGGAAATGTCTTATGTGCTTTGTAAATCTTTTTTAATACAGAGGCAGGCATGTGTGCCATCCATGGAGGAGGTCAGAGCAGGGGCTAGCCTTGCCTGAGTCAGGAGAGAAAGGCTTCTTGGCAGGGAATTTGGATACCTCTTCAAGATTCAGATTTTACAAATCAGCATCATCTAACAAAGCACCTTCTTACTGTGATGTTTTGGCTGCTTCTTCTGTGTCCCATCATTTCTCCGCCGTCTTTTCTCTCTAGGCCGTGTGGTGAATATCACAAGCATGTTGGGACGGATGGTGAGTCCATCTCGCTCCTGCTATTGCATTTCCAAGTTTGGGGTGGCAGCCTTCTCTGACTGCCTCCGGCAGGAGATGTACCGCTGGGGCGTCAGAGTCATCCTCGTTGAGCCCAGTAACTTCGTGGCAGCGACAGGCATCCTGACGGCAGATGGC
The DNA here is from genome assembly GCA_002844005.1 of Limosa lapponica baueri. NCBI lineage: Eukaryota > Metazoa > Chordata > Aves > Charadriiformes > Scolopacidae > Limosa > Limosa lapponica. The sequence goes on from KZ505674.1 coordinate 1,368,944, forward strand.
ATCGACCGGCAGGCTGAGGTGCTGTGGCACGGAGCCAGCGACACTGTGCAAGAGGACTACGGGCGGGAGTATTTCACTCGCCACGTGGCCCTGATGAAGTCCTTCATTAACAGTGGCCTGAAGGACATGTCTCTGGTCCTGAATGACATCACCGATGCACTCACTTCCCCATGCCCGAAGAACCGTTACAATCCCATGGAGACCTATTGGTGGGTGAGGCTGCAAGTCATGACTCACCTGCCCACTGCCATCGCCGACTGGCTTTACATCCCTGGAGCCACCCTGTAAACGGCCGTCCTTCAGGCACCCTTCCAGTGCTCGTACCTGCGTAGTCAGGACTGTCTGCACCCGTTGCTGATGCATTTCCCCTGTAGACATGTATGCTTTCACTTTGGTTTATGGCTTCGCGTCTGGTGGTGTTGGGTGCTGAGAACAGTGTGGCATTCTTCTTTTCTTCCCTAATTTTTGTTCTTTGTGTTCCCTGCTGTCCTGATTAAAGCTGAAAGGTGTTTTCCTTTTAACTGTGGAGGATGCAGAGGAAGGTTAACATAATGGGTCAAATATGTGGCTACTGTAATTAGGTCAGCAGAGTTCTCCCAGTGATAAATTTGGCTCATTAATGGGCTCTTGCTTTTCCTTACAAGGACAGGCTGCTAATAGCAGAGCAAAGCTGTTGCTATGAGATGTCTCGAAGGGAGAAACTAAAATGGGAAACAACAGCAGAGTTTTCCATTTGATTGAAAATGGGTCAGTCACAGCCTTCCGTTGTTTTTGTGATACTGCTAGGAAGCTGCTGTGCTGTGACTGTCTTCTCTTTCCAGGAAAACAGCAACACTGCCTCTAAACAGCTTCATTACCTCGCTCGGGGGGGTCAGATCTCTGCAAAGAGGGGTTATTCCCTCCCAGCACTGTGGCCAGGAGCTGCCAGAACCAGTGACTGCAGACAGGCTGGGCAGGGAAAAGCCCCTCTAATAACGAGTGAGCTCTGAGCTATCCCTCAGTCAGTCCCTGTGGTGGGACTTGCAGCCTCTCCACCCACTGCTGATGAGCTTTGTGGGACAGGCTTAAATCTGATGTAGCAAACAAATTGGCTCCTTTAACTGCTACAGTAGGTACCGGCACCTGAACTACTCAGCTGTGGTACAGACACTGTCCAGCCATCCCCCAGCTTACCTCACATCATTGCCCCGTGCAAGGCTCCCTCTTGCTGGTGAGGAACCTGCTCTTGCTTTCCCAAATTAGTTTTTTGGTTTTATCCTCTCTGCACTTGAACAGTGACGGGGCACCGTGCAGCTAGTGTGGCCTGCTATGAGCTCTGAAAGGGTGCTTTAAGTGACACGTTTCTTTTTTTTTAATATTGCACAATGAAATTTCCACATCACACATGATTGTCTCCTCAGAGAACCTCCTGGTAACTGATATGAGCTACTTTTGCACAGTGTCCATAAGGGTCTCTCCTGTTGGCCACATAGAGGGATTTCAATGATTTTCCCAAGTGCTGGGGTGCCTGGCTTCATGCCCCATTCCTCCTGTCCCAGTGGTGACCACTAGTGGAGCAGCCAGCGGGCTGTGGGTGCTGCTGGCCAGGCTGGGACCCTACCTTCTCTAGGGACCAACTTTCCCTTCCACTGCTGAACTTTGTTCTGTTTTGTCCTATGTGAGATTAAGTGGCTATGAAAAGAGCGATCGTTTGCTCTTTCCTCACCTTTCTGTGCTAGCTCTGACTCGGAAACTGTGCCATAAACTTTTTATACACTGCTGGCTGTAAATGCTTGGAATCTGCATGCAGCTGTGATGCCTGAGGAAAGCAGGCTTCCCTTAGAGATGCTGTGGAGGTAGCTTGTATTATAGTAGTTGCAACTACTGGAAATGCTGGCCCTGCAGTTCTTTTCTATTCCAGATCATCAGCACATGGAGATTGCCTGGGATCCAGGACTCAGAACAATCCCACTGAACTGCAGCTTAAGCCTTGTTGTAGTCACTTCTGCACCCTGCACTGTGAAATGTGAGTAATGTTAAGTAGCACTGATTTACACAGAGAGAAAAATAAACTGTGAGATTTGTAAAGCACATGGCTGTGTCTCAAGTGCTCGTTTCTACATTGGTTTTTCCCATCCTCTTTGAATCTGAGGTCAGGATTTAATTGGGCTCAGTAATTAAGGAGGTGGTGGTGGTTCAGCAGGTGGTGGCACTGTGGAGGCTCAGTGAGAACTGCCTGGAGCAGAACAGGCAGCACAACTCATTTCATCAGCAGAAGGCAGCTAGAGAGAGGCCTCTCTGCAAACACATGCTGTCAGTGTTTGTATTTTATGTGGTTTCCCTCAACTGACAGCGTTGAGAGAGTGGTGCTGGGCATTACTCATTGCCTCAGCGCTCTGTGTGTAACTAATCCAAACGCTACAGCTGCCTGGTAATTAGGATTAGCTCTTCTCACAGACAGGACGGAGACTTGGAAGCCGAGAAGTGTCTGAGGCCACGCAAGGACCTCGTGGTTGAGTCAGGGTTAGGATTTCACAGCATGTGAGCCCCAGTCCCTTCCTCTGCCCCCTGAGACGTGCTCAGGTGAGTTGTCAGTGCCTGAGCTGGCTTCTGCATGGGTGGGGTCTCCCAGGCAAGCACTGCAAGTCTGGATACTCCAGACAGCTTCAGGTTCTCTCTGTCTTGACCAAAAACCAAGTCCCAAAGCAGTGGCAAGCCCCAGTGTGTGTCCCAGACCTCAAGGCACCTCTGGTTCCTGGTTTAGCCCCAACATGAAACCTCCGCTAGCAGCAAAGGAACAGTTTAGAAGGCAAAAAGTTTATTGTGGGTAAAGTGAATAAAGATCATCTCTAAAAGTCAAGAGAAACTAGAAGTCTCTCTTCTGAGTAGCGAGAGCTGCAGAGGAAGTGGTTGATTTCAGGCAGAGGCGAGAAGCAGCAAGTTGCTATGGAGATCCCTCATGGATGGTCCCGTATGTGTTTATCTCTACAACGAGCTATGCAGAGGATGGGAATGTACGCTGCTTCCTCTGGGTTTCAGAGGTCTTTACCACTGTCACGAATGGCTGATGTTGTAGGTTTACTGTTCTGATGTGGCAGAAGAGCTCAAACAGTCACAGAGCTGGCAGGGGGTGTGCTGGACCAGTGTGAGCTGTCTAGTGCTACTGGGAACGATGCTCGGCAGTCTGCTGGTAGGCAGTGGGTTGTGACTTGTCTTAGATGATGCTGACCATCAGGGTATTTGTGTGCCGCGTTCCTCCCAAGTGGTGGTCCTGTAGGTGCTCCCTGGGCACTGGCAACTGGCAAAAAAAACAGCAGAGGGGTTGCCAGAGTGTTAGCAAGAGGCTGTTCTCTTCTGCCTGGCAGGCCCAAGCTGATGGATACTCCTGTTTCTGGCCAGATGATGCGTATGACTGACTTGTGGCATGTTGGCACTGTCTGCTGTGTAACCTGCTCCTTTGACACCTGGGATGGAGTTGATAGCTGTTAGAGGAAAGTTTAAGGTTTGAGAAGCACTTCTTGCTTACCTGGCTTTGAAGCCACAGCTGAGGAACAGTGCCACTGCCAGAACTGCTATTGGGAAAAGGAGGCCAGTGATGGCAGTGCTTTCACACACAGCAACAGCCCTGAAAACATCATGGGAGGTTACCCAGGGCAGCTCTGCTCTGCCCCAGGTCAGGGCTTTAACTCTGCTCCCCCAGCGGTGCTTTCCCTGCTCCCAAAGGTCTCCATGTGGGGACTCGGCACCTCTCGGGTGGGCTGCCTCCCCCAGGGTCCCTTGTCTTCCTTGGGAAGAAACCAAGGAAAAACATCAATCAGCACTATCAGTTAGAAAAAAATAAGTGTTAAACATGTCAAATGAAGGTTAGGAAGCTGTGCTGAAGATCTCTGCAGCAGCCACAACAGGTCAGAAAGTTGCTGAGGTCCTGTCTTGCACAGAGAGATGCTGGCTCTGCAGCCAGGGCAGTGCGGTGGAGCAGGACATCGTCGCTTGGTCGCTGCTTCTGCAGGGAGCTCTGCTCATCGGCACCCAGCTCTGCAACAGTGCCACCCAGCGCACCCTGAAACATAGGAGCCTTGATTACCATTATAGATACTTTAAGACCTAGGAAACCCAGGATGGGTTTATCTTTCCAGCTTGGAGGCACCCCCTCGAGTATGGTGGTGCTGTGCTAGCAACGGCAGCACCCGTCCTTCTGGCTGGGGTTTTGAAACATGACTTTTCAGCTTCTTGTGCAATCACAGTGCTGAGAAATGTCTTAGAAACAAACCAAAACCGATACCAGCAGGTTTCTCTGCCAGCAGCCGGAGCCCTGGGGACTGGAGAGATGCTACAAATAGCATGAGAATTTGTAATGGAGCCAGCTCCACCTCCGGGGCCTGGCCTGGAGCCAGACACAGTTAATTCATTCTCAGCAGCGCTGGAAGGGCCGCGGGGATGCTACTGATGCAGCTACAGCATCCTCTCCCCTGGCACTCTTTGAGGAAGGGAGCAGACCCCTGTCTTCGCCTCAGAACAGTGAAATACTACTTTTGCCCTGACGGAGGCTTACCAGGAGGCACAGCGCGGGGCTGGCTGGTGGCCTGGGCTCGCTGGAGCAGCAGGCAGCTCTGGGCACACTGCTTGGCCCAGCCAGCGTTCAGGTGCGGTTACTGTGCACGTGCTGCAGTGAACATGCAGTAATCCTCTTCCCTCAGGGTGGCTTAATTTGGTTCCCTGAGGGTGGTTTGCCTCACGGCGCTTTGTGCCAGCAGAGCAGTAACAGACTGGGTCTCTGCCCACCCCATTGCCTGCAGATCTGCAGCATCGTTTTTTTCTGCCCTTAACAGAGGACATGTTTGTGCTTTAGTCCTGTAGGTATGGTCAGGGAGGCATTTTTCTGGTCTCTTTTCTGATAAAGCACATCATTATTGGATTATCTGTAATGAAGGAGCCCCTGCTACCAGGCAGCTTCTCACATGGAGAAAGTCTGACACTTTCTGCCTTTTTGGAAAAATATCAGTATTTTTAAGAGTGAGGGTTTCTAAGACTCAGTGGTTCCGCTATGTCATTGCCAGCTTTGCAGATTCATAGCCCTTGCATCGTGAAATTGGCCCCAATACCATGAGTATAATGGGCTTGCTTTGAAGAGCACATGGTGACGTTTGGTCTGCCTACCCATTCCATGCTCTTGTCTTCCCCTGTGCCTGCCTGTTCCCAGCCAGAATGGCACAAGGTTGTGTGTCGTCGTCCCCCAAGCATGTCGTATCCGGTGTTTGGGCCCCTTGTATGAAAGCTCTTTCTTGTGCAGGACCTGGCAGATGATGATGTGAAGAGCAGTGAAGTTTTCCAGTCCTCACTGGGTCCAGCACACAGCTGGAGCAGCTCTGGTCACCTGAAAGTCCAGCAGATCTTCCTTCACTGTTTGTCAAGGTACCAATAAAAGCAGAAACAGGTAAAATGAAAGAAAGAATCTCTGCTTTGACTGTAGAGCAGGCATTTGGGGGAGTAACCAGGTAAGAGCTGGTCTGTTTTAGTAGTATAACAGAAAGACTCCTGCCTAGGACTGAGATACAGCACTTATGGTCCTGGCCCTGCCACTGGCTTTGCTAATTGTCCTGAACAAATCACACTGCCTGTGCCAAGCTCCCTTACCACCCCAGCCATCTTTGCCACCACCCTGACCGTGTTGGGAAGTGGAAAAACAAAAAGTATACATTGCAATGCAGTGCTGTTTGACTCATTTTGTTGTGTAACTGATGCCAGAAGGGGTGTTATCCCCCCTTGCCACGGGCTGAATTACTTTTTGTTGAAGAATAAAAAAATGTGGCATTTCTGGTCTTCCATGTGAAAGCTGCTACAAGTGGCCAATGAAGTCCTCTGAACTTTTTATATCTTCAGGGAGGAAAGTGCCAGGGTTGAGGGCAGACATTAACACTCTTATGCTGTTTTTAAATGGGCACCGAGGTTAACCATCACCCCACAGGGACCTTGCCCAGGGACCTTGAACTGCAGCTTCAGGGAAAGCTCTACATTGTCTTTGGCTGCATAACTCCTGGGCCTCCCTGCCAGAGCGATCGTGCTCCCAGGGGTGCTGGTGATACCCGTCACCTCGTGGGGTCAAGGGCTGTAGGAGAAGTCATTTTCCTGGTGGGACTTTAACCAGGGTTACTATGACAATCGGTCAGCAGGCTGCCAGCACCGTGTGTCCTTGCATCTCCTTCCTGGTTTCTGCCTGCTTAGGGGTGTTGAAGCATTCCGTGCACAGCAAAGCACCTTCTCTTCCCAACTCTAATGAGATGCAACTGTTGCTCCAGGAACCGTGACTAATGAGGAAACTGTTGGGAGAGGGAATGCACCCTGATAAGGTCCCATGGCTCCATCATCTACTGCAGGGAGGGACGTGGCAGTCACTGCATCCCACCAGAGACATCCAGTGGGTATCTGGAGTATGGCTATATGGCTTCTCTTCCTATAGAAAGCAGGGTATGAATGCTTGTGCAGGCAGTTACCCTGGCAGCCCTCCAGAGAAGAAGATGGGGATCAAGTGCTCCAGTACAGCTGAGGTGCACTTTGGTAATGGGAAAGTGCCTGCAGAAATCTGCCCAGGGACTTGGGAATGGCTTCGAGATGGCAATGGCCATCTTTAAAAAGGACGAGATAGTGCAGTGGCTTGGCTCTGTGGCACGAGGTGGCTTAGAGGAGGTGCAGGATGGAGTCATGCGGTGGGTGTGGTGGTCTGTCTGTCCCAACCAGTGACTCCAGCACTGACTTTTCTCGGGGTCAGCACTGGTGTGGGGATGGTGCTGGTGCTTTTTACGGGGAGCTGCTGCTGCAGCACATGCTCAAGCAGGAAGCACCTCTCCTCCTGGACTTCCTCATATACTCTAAATCCCCACACTAAGTCCCAACCTCATCCCCTCCCTGCATATGCTCTTGCTGCACATCTGTATCGACAAGTGAGTCCCTGAGACTATCTACAAGAGCCCATCTGGACCTTTGTTTTGCATCACTGGCACTTTTCCACCCCTGAGCCACCCGTGAGCTGCCTGGTTCCCTCAAGCTTTGGGAGCACCCACAGGACAGCAGCATCAACAGGAGCTGGGGGCACACGTGGCGTGGCCAGGTCTGGCTCCGGGTCCAGGCAGCTCTCCCTGCCCACGGGCAGGGGCCAGGAGCTGGCTTCTAGCTGTCTGTGCACAGGCACTGACAGGCTCCAAAACGGTCCCAGGTTGCTCCTTTTACATCCCAAGGAAATTCCCACACTCCTGTGCATCTGTCCTGGTGTGGGAAACTTTTGTTCGATTCTATCCACTTTCCATTTTGCAAGAATTATTAAGGCTGGGAATGAAAGGTATGGCATCTGTTTTCAGAGAAATTCAAGTTAATTGGATAAAACACTCATTGTCTCACCCCAAGTCTCTTCGCACTGAGACACATGCCTGGCTAGTATCCCCAGGGCGCAGCACAGATAAAAGCATTTTTAACACTGTCTAAACTAGTCATTCCTAAAATCTTCTAACTTGTTTGAATGAAACTCGCTGTGAATGGCATCTCTGTGCCATTTCAGACTGTAACTGTGTATTGAAACAAAGTCAGAGCATTCACCCCCGAATTTATGTTATTTTCTGTATAATGTAAACTCCAGTCTAGCAAACACTTAGGCCTGTGTTTCAGCGCAAGGCATGTGTGCTCGGGCTCGGTGGCCTCACTGCGGCTATTCATAGGCAAAGCCAAACACATATGCCAGTGTCTTTGCGCTCTGCAGCCTGTGCGGAGGGATGTGACTTGCCCTTTCAGAAAAGGGATTCTTAAAATTCTCCTCTGACCCGTGGTGTGAGATTGGGGGGCTCAGAGATGGGGGTTGGAAACACTGTGCCGGCTGTTGGAGAGGTCCATCGGGGCCAAAGTGCTGCCCTCAGATCCAGATCTTCCTGGTGTCTATATAAAACAGGTATAAAACAGCATTGCAGGGAAGGAAAGGGGGATATCTCAGGGTCTGAGGACACCCTGTGGCCTTACTCTGTGGGTGATTCCTGCTCTCCTAGTAGCTGATGCGAGCTGCTGACGAAGTCGGCTGCGAATTGCTCCTGCAGCAGGCGAGCCCGGGTCCCTGCTGGAGGGCTCCTCGCTGGGCTGGCAGGATGGCACAACCTCCAGGAGATTTCTCAATTGCATTTCTTAATGCACTAGAGTCTGTTTTCTCTTTCCGTGAGCGGAGCTGTGGTTACCCACACATTATAAATTTGTGTCGCGAGGAAGATGTAGGTCATGTATAGGTCATAGAAAATATAATTGTGTAACTGCATTTATGCATTCCTGAGCTAAGGTGCTGAAATACGGTTTAGCTGCAGAAAACAGGGCTGTGGGCTTTAAATAGCCTTTCTTGGGCATCTCTTGGGCAGAGCTGGCGATGCCATGAGCAGATCACTGCACTCCTCTGAGAGAACAGAAAATCCCTTAGCAGAAGGCACTCTCTAGTATGTTTAATGATATTTTTTACAGCACCCTGAGGCAAGCTGCAGCAGCCAGGGCCCCCAGTCCCAGCAGCACCTAAACCTGAGCAGGCATTCAAACCGGGGCCCACGGGAGTCCGGTATCTGCCATGGGATCTGGAGAAGTCCTACTCTGCCCCCTTCTGCTGCACCACTCCTCGCTCCTCTCAGTGAGAACAAAAGCTGGCTGAGCGCCTGCGCTGCACGGTACCTACCGTACGTATGCTGTAGTAACCCAGCAGAAAAAAACAAAACAAAACAAAAAAA
>KZ505674.1:1394132-1405164 GCA_002844005.1 Limosa lapponica baueri
TGCAGTAACCTTTTTAGAGACAATGTGGAACCTGGTAGGTTCTGATGATGAAAAATTTCTGTGGCTTTTAGATCAGTAGAGGGATGACTCTTCCTCTGGCCACAAGGCAATTGCTTTCCTTGTGGCTTGTATATTTTGTCAGTCTGGGTGGGCTTTTGTTTCTGCAAATATGCATGAAACGGAACATTCTCTGATTAATTGAGGAAATTCTAAATAATGTAACATCACTTGTTGTCTGTGTAAAATGTGAAACTCCCTCGGCTTAGTTACAGCAGTGAATCAGTTCTGTTTTATGATTCCACTTTACGATGACAAAAGCAGTATTAATAACCAGCTTGTACAGTGCTATTTATTTTACTGCAGGAAGTAATTTGTTGGTTGGTATTGTTTATGCAACAGTTTTGCTAATAATCACAGCAGCTCACTGAGCAGAGGTGAGGTGGAAGTTATTTGGTTTTGTGGAAGTGTTGTGGGCTGTAATACAAGGAAGAATGATTTTTGCAGTAACTTGTAACAAGAGCAAACAGTTAATAGGACAGTGATTGAACAAGACTGGTAGTCTTTTGAGAAAATATATGTATGTCTATGAATAACAATACAGTTATCTATAACTTAGTTTATTTAGCTATTGTGAATTGTTAGGGGAAATTAAGTTGCACTGATAATTTGTCATGACTTAACTAAAGTATGTATAGAGCAGTGTTTAATAGCCGTACTTTGAAGACGTCTGTGTCGTAACGATATTGTTTGTGTATAGTATGTAGAAGAGGTCAAAAGACATTCTAAACATTCCTTTTCTGTGGCCAAACAGAACTAATTGTTTTTAGAATATAAGAAAAGTTAACTTTGTTTTTTTATTTCAGTAAAAAATCCCAGAAGTGGGATGAAATGAACATCATAGCTACGTACCACCCAGCAGGCAAAGATTATGGCTTGATGAAAATAGATGAGCCAAGTACTCCTTATCACAGGTAGGCTTGCTAAACTGGTAGTAAATGATAGTAGTTTTACAGCAAGATTGACTTTGTGGATGATGCAGTACTTACCACAGCTGATTGCCTGACAGACTGTGCAGGCCTACTGGGTATATGCAACATATTCAGATTTACAAAGCTTCTAAATAAAGGCGTATAGCTACTGAGGAGAACGGTCAAAAAGGACAAAGTAATTTTTTAGAAGATCTGTGTCTAGCAAGCTTTAGGCTTTGAGTGGAATAAGTAAGTTTGACTTGTTTTGATTTTTTTTTTTTTTTTCAGTTAACATCTGTGTGCTAGAATATAAAGTTGTCCTTCATATCAATATGTAAATTAGATTTGGGAAAATTTTGAAGCATTAAAGGAGTTTTTTAATTGAACATTGTAAGGTTTAGACTGTTTTATCAAGTAAATTCTAACCAGCAAATTATTTATGTTTGCCTTCCAAGCATGGTAGGAGAAGATGATGAGGATGCAGTGAGCGATTCAGAATCAAACGAGCCTTTAAAAGCAGATGTGTTGAGTAAAAAGTAAGTATTGGCTAAATGTTCACATAATTTTCTCTTTTCCAGAGTAGTTTTCTTTTTGGAAAGGTACTGCTCTTTTCTCTAGAAGTCAAATTTTTGCTGTTATCAAATGAAGTCGTTTTTGGTGCTTGATAGCGCCACTGGTACTTAAAACCTCTCAGAGGTTGTTACTACATATAAATATGGAAAAAGTGATGAACAGAGCAGTTAGTATGAGCGTTCTGAAATTTTGTGTATTTTAAATAGTGAGGAAATTGCTGCTTCAGCATTTTGTCTTGCATGTTTTATGTAGACTGGCAGCTGCAGCTGAAGGTAGAGGACCCAAGATTATAGCAAAGCGAGAGGAAAGCAGCGAGGAGGAGGAAGACGATGAGGAATTAACACCTGAAGAACGAGGTAGACACAAGTTGTTTTCTTTGGGTTCTTTTTTTTTTTTTTTCTACAAATAGTTTCAGTTTTCAGTAAGAAATATTTAGGAAGAAAAAGTACTGTGTAACAGAAAGATGTTGTCATTTGGAAATGGACATATAAGGTCTTTGAAGGGTAAAAGATTGAACAAAAATGCTGTTTGTTTCTAATTAGGACTGTTTGGTTTGGGATCTACATGTAAAGAGGAGTTTGCTGTTACTGGCTGCCCCCTTGCTGCTTAAGGTGTGGGAGTTCCTCTTAAGAAACCTAGACTTCTCAAATAAGAAGCTCTTCTGGTTCTGGGGCGAGGGAATACTTCTTAATCTGAACATATTTCAGGTAGACTTAACAATTCCATGAGTACCACTGCAATTAAGATGCTATTAATTGCTTGCAAACATACAGATGATATTTTTGTTGTGTTCAAAGGATCTGGTAGAATGATCCAGCAGGAAATCTACATTTAGACCAGTGGGAAATCTACATTTAGACCTCAGCAAATTGCCTCATGCATCTTCAACAGAGATGTGTGTTAGGTTGGGCTAGAACATTTTGAGGAAACAGTCAAACAATAATACTTCTAAGGTTTCAGGCTTGCATTATCTAGCTGTTGCTTCTCATCTTTCCTGGCCCCAACTTTGAGTGTGTAACCTTACTATTCTAAAAGAAGAAAAAAACACTATTGGGGCTGCCAAAAAGCAAAGTTTGATTTAATTATAATGCATTAGTGCTAGACCTGCTAACGTTTAATATACAGTGCAAAGTTAGGTTTCAGGCCATGGGGAAAATGGAAAATATTTTCTTTTACATGTGGTAAATATATCTCTCATAACTGGCCTTTGGTAGCTAGCCAGGAGTCAAGTCAGACATCTGCAAAAGTTCATCTTCTACCCCTCTAGTACGTCTCCATTTGTCCTTAAGTTCACTTAGAAACAAGGCTTATGAAACTTTGGAATTTCTTATGCTGTTACTGGATGCTTCTCTTGGTTCAGACGCGCCCTTACGTGTAGACAGGTTCTTTTAAAAGAAGTGCTTCAGCGATTCCAGTCCGTTAATTACCAGCCTTTTTCTAAGTCAGACTCATTTAAAAGAAAATAATTTTAATTCTGTGATTTCTTGATCATATAATCAATGGACTTTCAAGGTAGGAATAAATTTGACCTAGGAAGCAGTTAGTGCCTCTTTGAAGAGAAAATAGGTTGATATTTTTTTAAAAGGGGCCAAAATCAGTATTTGCATTTGTTTGTCCACAGAGAAAAAGAAACAGTTTGAAATGAAGAGAAAGATGCACTACAATGAAGGACGAAACATCAAACTGGCAAGACAGCTCATTGCAAAAGAACTACATGGTGAAGAAGAGGAAGATGATGAAGATGAAGAGATGCGTGATGCTGCAGATGTAGAAACAATGAATACAGAAGTTACTGAACATGGTGAGCTACTGATGTAGTCAAAAAGCATGTTTATGTACTGGTGGTCCTTTCAGCTGTATACACCCGAGTGTGAGAATGAATAGCAAGGGTACAGTGTGTAGCGCTGAGTGTGCAATACTGAATGCTGTCTCCATAGGTATTTTTGTAGCATGGTACCAAAAAGTAGCGCTGAGTGTGCAATACTGAATGCTGTCTCCATAGGTATTTTTGTAGCATGGTACCAAAAGCATCAGTATTGCTAATTAAGCGTGTGGGGTTTGTTTGTTGTGACATACAGAAAAGCAAACACCTCTGCTTCGTACAATTTCCCCAGCATAACTGGCTCTTGGTAGCGAAGTTGCCAGCATCCTTTTTAAAGGAGGAGTTGTCCTGTACAGAACACTTAAAGCTGTGGCCACATGGGAGGGCCTTAGGTTCTGGTTCAGTTCCCATTCTGCTCCCAAACTATCCTGTAGTTTCCCCAATGGGAAACAAGCATGAATGCTCCCTCCCTGAGGAGGGGAGTGTATCTAACTTCCTAAGTAAGAACTTCTCCCTGTCTTACTTTAATGTAAAACTCCTCTTAGGACTTCAGTACACACTTGTCCTTAAGCAGTAATGTTAATTTCTATAGTATAGAATAAGACCCTCAGCTTTGCTTTTAGTGCAGGTACTGGAAGAAAGTCTGGGACTTTCAGCTGGGAGGTGTTTCTGGAACCTGCTTCAGGGCTGTCTCTTGATAGAAAACTCATAAAACTGTAGAGGCTGACACCTTCTCTTTCATCTTTAAGCTTCTCTCTGGGTGAAAAGGGTAGACCCTGTGATAGAAGTCTTTGATTTTTGTGGTGGCCTTCTGGTGAATGATTACAGCTGTTCACTGCCCACCTCTGTGTGTAACAGCACGTCAAACAAGTTTTTGGCATTAAAAAAATAGACATCTGTTGCTCATGAGACTCGTGGCAATGAAGTCTGTAAGCCTCATTCATCTGTTGCTTGGCAAAGCTATGAGACGTTAGCGCAGTCTGCAGACCTGGGAAGATGCTGCATGGGTTTAACTTGGTTCACATTTGCTTTTCACAACCATGTGAACTAGGAACTCTCCTAAAATTAGTTTAAATTTCACACAATAGAAAGGTGATTTGCAAAGTTGCTTGTTTTTAAGTTCTGTGGATTGCACATTTTAGTCCCGTTATTTATTACAGGAGGACTAGTGCCCTCATAATTGTTCTGGAAGGGTCATTTGGTACGTGTCTGAGACCCGTTAATGGACTGACTTTATCCAGTAACTTACCATAGGCCTTATAATGGCTATTTACTAGAACTTCACTCTCCAGGGGAAAGGAGGGCTCCAATAGGCAACCATATGACCTTTCTCCATGGCCTGAAGCTGCCATCTCGCTGCTCTCTGCTGTAAAACAGAGGCAACTCCGCTCCCCAGCTGCATTCGCCAGTGGAAAGAAGTCACACCTTTGCAGCATTTTTCCATCTCTATTGTTGAAGTCCATTCCACCTTGCCTCATAACCAACTTCAGAGCCACAACTGGTAATTATCTATTTTAGACTGCTCATGGCCAATAGATTCCATAAATGTAACTGTTTGCCAGTTTATCAACCCACTAACTAACTGGGGTATAGAAGTACTTTCATTAACTTGGTGTAGTTCGCAATTCTTCATTTTTGTTTTGTGCCATTCTGCTTAACAAACCTTCATATTTCATTATCTCCTAATCTCTGCATCAACTATCATAGCTTTTGGTCTCTCTACTTCATAAATTCTTCTGAGGTTAAGTACTGGTCTTACTTCAGTAATGGCTGGTGAACTGAATGCCCTCAGACTCATCACGTGTGATTCTGTGCCATGGTAGTTTTAAAGGATGATAGAATATGGTCAAAACTGTTAATAAACCTGTCTGTCTTCTGCCACTACCCACGTTTTAAGAAATTCCTACATTGAGATGATACACGTTCAGCGACATAGCCATGTTAATGTCGAAGTTTTACTGAAAAAACCTTTTTTGAGGTGACATCTCTTTATTGCTCTCTCATCTGTATTCTGAGGGCACAAAAGAATCTCCTTACTCATAAATATTAATTAAACAGGTATTGGAGCTACATAAAGTTTCCCAAATAGCTGGGAACATTTAACATTTGCTACTTGGATTCTTTGCTGGTCTGTGCTTCGTCACACCATGCGTTTGGTTATAGTAGGCAGTTGGATATTCAAAACAGTATTTCAATTTGGTTGTTTCCTTCATGGAAGTGAATCAAAATGCTGTTTATTTTCTTGTTCCTGAGATTCCCCTGTTAGGACTGTAAGGGAAAGATTATTCATCTGGATAGCTTTCGAAGAGCCCTTCCACTTCAAATTGTTGTATTTTAAAGTGCTTTCTTACAGAGTGGAAAAGGAGGGTTTTCTTTACTCAGTGTATAGGGTGATGCAGGAGATGATTTTTGTGATGGCTTATTTTGGTGTTACTCTATGCTAAACTGACTAACAGCTCTGATGCTTGCCTTTAGCTGCGAAGGGAAAGTCTGTCCTTTTCCGCACGTTGTGCTGTAGCTACGTTTTGATAATTTCTTCCATTCAACTTCAGTCTTTCTGAAGTTACAGGGATCGTCTGGTGCTGTGGCTACCACTCACCTCTTGTATCTGAGACTGTAAATCTGTGTAAGCGAGAGCTGGCATGCAGTGTCTTTTTGTTGCAGTGGAATAATATAACTTCTATAGTACTGATGATCATTCCAGGTAAAGATACGGCATAAGAGGCATTTCTCAGTGGTCTGTTGTGACTCGAGGGCTCCACTGGCTCCTGGATTGTTTTTTCAGGCAATTTGAGACCCTCTTCTCAGGTGGAATTATTTTTTTTTATCCATGATAATCCCTTAAAGGTTCTGTGCTTCCCTTATCTGATGCTCCTTTCTACCCTCTAATCCTGTCTGTTTTCTATTTGATTGAAAGTAACAATACTCTCCTAATCTCTACACTCCCCTTTAGAAGAAGGGGCTAGAGACTTAGGATAGGTTTTTAAGAAAGCTTCTGTCAGATACCACAAGGTCTGCTAATATGAGTTGCGCTTCTTGGTTACAGACTGAGATTTCTTGGCGATTGAAATGAAGATGGCCAGTCCAGTCAGTGATGGTGAGAACTGTTTGTATATTTTGCCCTAGTCTTCATCATGGGCTACCAAGAGTTTTAAGTGGATGGGTCATTCCTTTGGTGCCTCAAGTAGCTGTAACTTAACCCATGCATATGGATTCTAGCAGCCAAGGTTTTTGGTGGAAAAGAAAGTTTAAGTTCTAATAGAGTGCCTTAGGATTGCCTGCTTCAGCATTTCAGCTCTGGAATTTCTCCGGCTACTCCCTATTTATGACTCCATGAACGACATAAATAGCCTTTGCCAGCAAAACAGTGACCTTTGTTCCTCTCCACAAACACTTTTTCTTTAAAAATTCTCGTTGAAGTTATTGAAGATTTCTGATGTAGGTAGATTTAAGCATGATGATTTCAGCGCAGACCTGTCGCTACTTCTGCTACACAAAAGTATCACGTAGGAGGGTGTGATCTGTAGCAGTTCAATTGACAAGCAGTAGAACTATTGTTCTCTCCTTAGGGTTCATTTAGCTTTTGGTGCTCTGATAACCCTGCTCAGATACTGCTGTTCAGCCGAGCTGTCAGCTGACTGGGTGTGCTCTCTTGGCCTTTGGTAAATACAGAATACATTGTATTTCCTTAACCACAGTGAGCATCACCCTAAATGTGACTTAAATGAGAAGGCTGGGACCATATACGAATGGGTACTGCTCGTTAGCTATGCTGCCCACTTGTTAAACTGCACTTGTTACCAAGTCTGTCTTGTGATGAAGCCTAACTGGCCTTTTTTAAAGAAGATTATAATCTGGATGGGGTTTTCTCTGATCTGTACTTTATGCTGCTGAATTTTCAGGTGCACACACACACATATATACAGAGAAAGAGAGAGTGGGCTTATTCACCTGAAAAACACTAATGAGAAGCAGCTTTCTCTGAATTATTGCTGCTCCTTGGCTCAAAACCACGAGTTTAACAACTTCCTTAAAAAACACAATGGACTGTGCTGCTTCTTTTATAAGCTTGTTTTGTTTTAAAGTGTCTCGTCTTGAATTGAAATTTGACCTGAAAAGTTCTATGCTTGCTCGTGTTTCAGGAACCTCATATATTAATTCTGCAAACTGATACCTGTCTTTACTCCTGGGTTAAATCTTCCCAGTTCCAGGGCTGGTGAGCGTTCAGTGCTTGGTACACTGAACAGTGGTGTTAGCCATTGCTTTAGAACATGAGGGTTAAGTAACTATTTTGGAAGCTTCTGCACACTCAAACTAAAAGCTTGCAGGTTGCTAAAACGGGCTGGCAAACATTACCTTTGGAGAAGCAAAGATAACTTCAGGACGATTTTTGTGTGTTTTGAAAATACTCAATGAGTGTGAAGAATGATCTGTTTTTTTGTAATCTTTCTTATGCAGCACATGCTACTCGTGACCAGCTGGAAAGTAGAGCACACAGCATAGAAGAAATCTGTCCAGAACTGTAACTGCTTGTCAAAGACACAAATATAAACATCGCTTCATGATTTTTGCAATTAAGGCTCTTAAATATTGAGAAGCATATCAGTTACAATGTTGTATTGCCAAGAATGTTAATTTTAGACTTGTCCATTAGGCAGAAAAAACTGTCTAATTGATTTATTCTTGTGCCTAGTATTTCATGGAGAATACTACTTCATAATCTGTTCAACCAGAATGGCATTCCCTGTTTGTGTAATGCTGATTATCTTGCGTCATGTACTGTTACTCTTCATGCTTCGAAACAGACAGTATCTTTTGGGTTTTCACTATTTATTTCACAGTGTTCTAGGCGTGGTATCTCTTATGGAAAGGTTTGGGATTCAAGAGCCAAACGGTACAGCATATATCAGATTGACATGCAAGCTATTTATCAGATGTGTTAAGCAGTTTAAAAAGGGATTATTTATGTCTTAAAACGTCTTTGTAAAATGTTGACCTGTTAATCTAGATTTCAGGATCTTATTACCTGTACTTTCCCAGTCTTTAGAAGAAGAGCCGTATTATTTTTTAAGAGTGGTGTTTGGAATCAGTTGCTGGTTTCTGACTAAGGCAGTACTAACATCTGGCGGAGGGAACGTTTTTACACTGGAAATGTGCTAACTTGAACTTTGCATTTAACTGTCATTATCTCTTCCATCGGGACTGGATGTTTTGCGGAGCTCTCTTTGGCTTATCGTGAGAACATGGAAGTTCCCTCCAACTTTTCTCTTAAAACCACATCCACTGTCACTCTTCTGGCTCTTGTTTCAAACATTTGGTCCTTTCCAGTTGCATGGAGTCCTTGTGCTACTAGCACCTGAGGAAAACACCCAGCCATGAGCAAGTCCACACCAGGACTGCAAAGATGAGCTGAGTTTAGGCTCTGGCTGTTCTTTCTATATAAAGATAAGTGCTCCTGATCTCCTGCTCATTTGGGGTTGGTAACCTACATACTGAAAACCACTGGTCTAAATCTTCCTGTATCCATTGCAACTTACAGCAGCTGCTCTTGTAAAATGAAGGCGGTTTGGAGAATAGAAGGGAAACTGTCCAATTCGAATACTTGTTTACAGTGTGGTTGTATAGCCCCTGTAAAGAGGGACTCTGAACCTCCCAAGTTGCTGTAAACAACTTTCCACTCAAATGAATTTGACTGGTGAATGTTCCAGTATTTAGAGTAGTTCCTAGGTTTTATTACACAAATGAAGTATACACTTAAGCTTTAGCTTGGTTATGGAATACAGTGTATATCTTTAATTTTGATCTGAATTTGGTATGTTGCAAAAATCCATATAATTATATGGATCTATTTTAAAATGTTTTTTTGTCCACTGTATATGTGAAGTTTGAATAAAGGAATGAAAGTTATTTTACAGTTACATGCATTCTGAAGTGTGAGCTTTCATGAAATCTCAGAGAGATTGAGCGTGAATAAGGCAATAGGGTGCTGTCCTTTGAAAGACATATACAGGAATAATTCATTAGAATGGATGTGTTGCCAAAGATACCCGTGAGTTGTGCTACCTGCGAGTTGCTGTGTGCCTTTCCCAACTATCTTCTCTCCTTAGTAGGTAACAGGTTGTGAGTTGTGGGATACTTAGTCTTCTAAGGACCTGAATCAGGATTAATAGCATCTTTTCACAAGAAAGAGTTGAACTTTTGATTCAGTCTAGTGTGGTAATGCTAATTTTTCAATATGGAGAATGCTGTTTCTTCTTGTATCAAACATGGTCACTTCTATAGAATAAACAGGAGAAAAGAGCATTTAGATACTTCTGACTCCTAAAGTCACTTACTGTAGCTTTAAATTTGGCTCCCAAGAATAGGATGCAAAAACTTAATTTGCACCCTTTCTGTACCAGCTTGCAGTGCTCACGCTGCCGGAATGTTGGCACCCACCTGTATTTCAGACTGACCCGCTGATGGCTGCTCTGCCCCGGGGAGGGCAGCCACACGCTCGGCAAAGCTGTGTTGCCTTCAGACTGGAGCATGAGTGGGTCAAAACCTGACCTGTGTGTGGGTAATGCAGATGTCTGTGAAACATTACCAGTACTTTGTGTTAAGTACCCACAATTAAAGCAGAATCCATTAGAAGCAGCTCTTCCACGAGCTAATGTCCTGCCCTCCTTCGCCCACACTTTCTGTGTCCAAAACCTCACTTTCATTTTGGTGCTTGGTGGGGTACTTGGTACCCTACAATGCCTGCAAAGCATTTTGTTTAATGAACAAACAAAAAAATCCCACTCTGCTAACTTCCAATAAACACCTTTCCTGTAATGGCATCCAAAATCCTGGATGAAATGGGTATGTATTTTTGAGGGAGGTGCAGTATACGTAAATCCATGAAGATGATTTTAAACGAACCTCAGAATGTATAGTAGCTCCCTTCATCAGTCACGATTTTGAGCTGTCTGGGTGATCGCCCTTTTTCCATGCCACCAAGCCCCCAAGTTTTAGTTAGATGCCATTTTGGAACTTGTACTAGTTTATTTATGGGTTTTATTAAAGGCTTTGTTCTCTTCATTCTCTTCAGTGCTAGCAAAAATTCTGTTCGTGTTCCTTCGTGTCGCTCACCTGGAGTGCAACCTCAGATACCTGGCACTGCTTTTAACTGAAAGGCTGGCTTACTTAATTTTATCCAGGCTTACATCTTCATGCATTTTAAAAAGCTGAAATAGGCAAGTTTATTTTGCAGTAACTAGAGATACTCTATATAGACTTTTTTACAGGGGGATGTCTGATTTCCTCCTATTGTGGAAATATCAATTATTGTTCCCAGCAGAATGGGGACAGGAGAAGAAATGCCTTTTCTCATTTTACCTTTGATGGGGACTTAGCTTGCATGCGGGTCTGGATCTTGGGGTACAATGGGTAAAGGCTCATTTGTACAGTAGAGAGTGGTGTAAAGAGGAAACAAGACACGCAGCCCTTACTCATGTGGACACTGAGCTCCACAGCATCGTAATTGTGAAGCTTCTTGCACAGGTTTAAGTCCTCAAGTTGCATCCTGTTCAGAGAAAATATTTTCAATATACTTCCAATAGGAAGATCACTTGCAAGTAAGAGCCTTAACTCCGTCTTTAAAGGTTTTTTTTCTGTTCTTTTAAGTTTCTTTCACACCAAGTGGTAC
>KZ505674.1:1407084-1427054 GCA_002844005.1 Limosa lapponica baueri
CTTTAGCCTGGAGAAGAGAAGGCTGAGGGGAGACCTTGTAAGTATCTAAAGGGCAGTTTCAGGGAGGATGGAGCCAGACTCTTTTCAGTGGTTCCCAGTGACAGGACAAGGGGCAACGGGCACAAGCTGGAACATGGGAAGTTCCACTCAAATATGAGTAAGAACTTCTTTACGGTGAGGGTGACAGAGCCCTGGAACAGGCTGCCCGAGGAGGTTGTGGAGTCCCCTTCTCTGGAGATTTTCAAGACCCGCCTGGGTGCAGCCCTGAGTGATGTGCTCTAGGCAACCCCGCTTTGGCAGGGAACTTGGACTGGATGGGCTCTAGAAGGTCCCTTCCAACTCCAACAATTCCGTGATTCCGTATTCTCGGGCAGACGTTCCGTACGAAACCCAGACACACACAGTCGATGTTCTTTGTGTAGAAACGCCCTGCTGTTCACACTGCCCCTTCAAAGGCAACGCTGAATCCCCTCAACTAACACAAACCCGCAGTTATTTCCCAGATCTGAAACCGAAGCGTGCTGGAGACCATCCGGACCTGGAACTTCTCCGCCGTGGCTCCGAAGTTGCTCCCCGGGGGAAGGGGAGTCCGGGGTGCCCTCCCACCGACCCGGCCTCCCCCCTCACCTCCCCGTCCGGCGGGGCCTCCTGCCCCCTTCAGCCGCCTCGGCTCCTCCGGGCGGGGGCCGGCCGCGACCAGGCCTCACCTGCTCCAGTGGGCGCGGGGACCTCCCGCGCGTGTCTTATCCCCGAGGGAGAAGTTCCCTCTCCTTAATTAATAGTTTTAATTAAAGAAAAATAAAAATTAATGGGTTGAAGCCGACTAGCTGGGGAGCGCCTAGCCCCGCCCGCCGCGCCCAGCCCCTGGGGAACCTCATCCGCCCCGAGCGACGGGCGGATCGGCCTATCGCAGCGCTGGAACCGCCCCCCCACAGTGTTAATGAGCGCTGGGATTGGTCTTCCGGGTAGCCGTAGTAATGGCGTTTCCCAATTGGTGGGAGGCCAACGGCAGCTTTCCCGTTGGCTCACCAGGCTGTCACTCTTTAGGACGCCCCATGAGGAAGGAATCCCCCCGGCACCCGGCCGTTGGCCGCCTCCGCTGAGTGGCACGCCTCCCTCGCCTTGTGATTGGCCAGAGCGCTCCCCTGCTCTTGCGACTGGATGGGCTGGCTGTCCTTCCCCCGCTTTACGCCTGTTTGGGGGAAGCCCCGCCTCCGCTGGCGCCTTATTGGTTTTTTCTGCTAGGAGCTGCCGTCCATTGGCTCTCCGGGCCGTCAGTGGCGAGAGGCGGGCAGAAGCGTTGCTCGGCGCTAGGCTCCTACAGCAGCCGCTGGGCCCCGGCGCCCCTTCATGAGCGCCGCCCTTGCCTAGCCCCGCCTGGCGGCCGGCCTCGGCTCGCCTCGCCTCGGGCTCGCCGCCGCCACCACCACCAGCAGCAGCAGCAGAGGAGGAGGCAGCGGGGTCCCCCGCGGCAGGGGAGGATGAAGGTGACCGTGGACTTCGAGGAGTGGGCAACCGGCTTTGAGGAGAGTGGCGGGCTGGGGCCGCTGTGGGGAGGTGGTTACGTGCGACTGGTGGGGGACAGGCTTAGGGGACAGGGTTTGGGTGGTAGGGCAGGGGCAGCGTGTGTGGAAGGGGTGGCTACGAGGGGCTGGAGGCCACGTGTGAGGAAGGGTCTGCTGGGGTGTGTGGAGCTCTGGGGAGGAGGGGGATGTGGGAGGTGAAAAGAAGAGGGGCAGTACGGGGGGCTGGGTGGGTAGTGTGTGGGGTCCTGGGGCTCGTGTGGAGGCAGCAGAGTCTGCAGTGAACACGGCTGGGGTCACCTGCCTTGGAGGAGATGTGGGGGGTGAGGGGTGGCAGGCAGCTGGTGCAGGAAACGCTCAGCAGCCCCAGCAGTGCCCGCTCAGGCTCCAGAGTGGGTCTATCTCTGGTTCTTCAGAGCTGTGCTGATGCTTTGGCTCCCGGTGTCTCCCGCCTGTGTCTGCTGCATGTGTCCGTATTCACTCTGCCCGCTCTTGGGGTGCCAGTACTAAACAAGCTCAGCATAATCTTACTTCCTGTTGTCAGACCAAGGCATGTACTCTTTTGTTTTTCCCCACTCGAGTGACCACCTGTCTGTCATTGCTGTAGGCTTACTTTTGCTTACATTGGACAACTTTCCCCTTCATCTTTCCCTATGCTTTTATCCCTGTGATACAGGTATTTTACACCATTGTATCTACTCAGCATAATTCTGCCCCTCTGTTGGATGGGTGGCTGCTTTGTGCACATAGGCCCAATTTCTGTGCCTTGTATCACCCTGCAAGCTGATGGAGAGGCAAACAGCTCCGTGGCTGGATGTGGTGTGTCACTGCTGCGCCTTCCTGTCCCGTGCTGAGCCCATGTTTGGAGTGTCTGTGGCTGGCACAGGCTGGGTGAGCTCTGGCTGTTGAGGGAACTGGTCCTGCTCTTCCTCTGGTCTCTGGCTGTGTGTTCATGCCTCCTCTTTGTGTCAGCTTTAGCAATCGTGTGGTTCTGGGATGTGGAGGAAGTTGGAGAAGAAGGTTGTTTGAATGGCTTAACCCTGGCAGAAGCTGGAGTTCCTGTTCTTCTCTGCTTTGCTCCTGTCTCTGCTGCCAGCTGGTTCCTGGCTGCTACTGCCACGAGTTTTTGTGATGACCGTGACTTGTATTGTTGGATCCTTCAATGATCTAGCTGCCCTGCCAGAAGAGACTGGTTGGTTTTCTGCTGGGTTAGTGAGTTGAGTCAGCATTGCAAGGGGTGTGAAACCTACTAAAGCTTATGGGGAGGAGGAAGAGGAAACTTCACTGCCAGAAGCGAGGCTTAGAGGAAGGTAGTGGGGAGCGAGACCTCCCCTGAGTCATTGGGGAGCTTTTCTATTGACTTAGGGCAAAATTTTGTGGAACAGCTGAGTTTGCTTGCTACTATATGTACTTTCTGGCACAACTATGTTTAATGTGGATTCATCCTATTTGGTGACAATGCAGTCCTAGATTGGCTTAACTTAACCATTGAACTGTACCATTAAATATTTTTTTTTAAATTACTGATGCCTGCCAAAGTGTAGAATATACTTGAGAAAGCAATAAATTGTGGCTAAAATTTGTTAGCAGGAGTGGGCTACTGTCTTCAAGCTAAGACATCCTAGTTCATTTGAACTCAGTTTGTATCATTCTCCTTTTGCCCCTATTGTTTCCTTTCCTTCAAGGAGAGAAACTGTGGAAAACCCTATGTCAGGGTATATTGTGGTCTTTCTGACAGTCTCTGATACTACTACCTCTGAAGAAATTGCGTAAAACCTTATGGTGTAATCACTTGATGCCACTGAAACATCCTTCCAGCCGGTAGCTGATATGAAGTGGTTGAAATCATGAAGCAAAAATCCTGTAGTATTTCTGAAAAAAGCTCATATCTTTCATTATTATTAGTAGTATTTGCTGTTACAATTTTTGTCATTCTTAGTGTTAAGATGAATTACCTAAACCAAAGACTAGAAACCTTCTAAATGAAGTTTACTGCAGTGGTTTTATTAAGGGGTGGTAGAGACATTGATGTAGACCAAGGTCACTACAAAGTCCTAGCGTTCTTGCAGGGAGGAGTGTGGACATAAGGCACCTTCCTGTGCTGTGTTCCTTATCTTATAGCAAAGCAGAGTTGCAGCTTTCTCCTGACCTTGCTGAGCAGGTGGGTGTAGTCTCCGTCCTTCCCATCAGTGTACCTGTTAGAGCAGTTAAATAAACCTGTTGGGAGGCATATAGTGGATAGAAATGTCACAGTTTACTTTCTTATAGTCGTGGAGAGAACTGGGAGGACGTGGGTGAATCAGAGTTCCTGAGTCACCAAATCCCTGTTTTCACAGGGAGCTATTTAAATCTTTTAAAACATGCTACTACATACAGCTTCAGATGCATGACTTCCCTGCTTACCTGTTTCTCATGAAGTTTACGTTGATCTCTTCTGGATGTGAGGTGTAATTGGGAATATCATAGTTACCCGAATCAACAAAATAAAGGTTTCTTTGCTTGCTTAAAACATGTATGCAGGGAGCATGGGTTGTTGCTGTTGAGTTGCTGATATGTCATTAGATAATAATGGCTATAAAGATTCATGTCAGAGGTATGGTGGGCGATTTCATAGTAAGGCATGTGTTTTTTTTTCCTGCTCCAGTAGATAAAATCTTTGAGTTATAAAACCTGAGGTAATGATGGCCTATTGTTTGTAAACTTAGGACATACCAATTTGGGGTTGGAAACCAGGTTTAGAAATTGATTTCGAAAAGGGTCATGGTAAAGGCTATAAATTTGGGCACACTCTTGCAAATTTGCAATCATGTTTTTTTAAGCCTACTTTGAAAATAATCTCGCTGAAGTCACATGCTTTTCCTTCTTGAGTCCCTCTCTGAAAGTGTGGACAGACCAAAGACCTAGCAAGGAAATGCGTTTGCAGTTCTCCTACAATGTGTCGATGACTTCCCATCAAATGAAGAAGTTGCTTGCGGAGGGGCTTCGGAGCAGTCCTTGAGTAGTAAGAACTGAGCTGTGCTGGCAAGTTCTATGTATAAAATCAGGAATTCCTTGAGTCGTTTTTTGATATGTAAATAGTGTTGTGAAATAATACTTTCTCCTTAATCTTTAAGCAATGGGAATTTCAGTTTCGGAGTTTAATGGAGCAGGCTTTTATATTGATGTTTCACTTTTGTTTTTTCTTCTAACAAAAGAACGTTTTCTCTTAATGAATGAGATATGGACTGTAGCAGTTGCATGAATCACTCTGAACCTTAATTTTTAGAAAGGAGAAGCAAGTTTAAGTGATGTGGAAATATAGCTGCTGTAAGTAACAGTTAAAGAAAAAGCAAAATTCTGTTGCTTGCAATGTATGCAATTGTAAGAACTCTCTAGAAGAAGCTTCAGCCTCTTCCAGTCTTTAAAAATGCATCAGTAAAAAAAGCTGTGTATTTATGGGATCATTTCTTTGTCCTTATCTGTCACTGTTGTTGAAGTTTAAATTTATTTTTTTTATTCAACTTTGTATTAACTTCCTGAGACCCCAGCTGCAGAACAGATGATGGATGAACGAGGCAGAAGAAAGAATATAAATGAAACCATTGCCAATTACCATTCTTAGTAAAAGTATATCGTGGGTAGTTTCTGGGTAGAACTGGTGGTTCTAGTGTGTTCCCTTCAAAGGGACTTGTCTGAGGAGTCTCCCGTTTAGGTGGAACGGAAGCAGTGCTTTGTGTAGGCAGCCCCGCAGCTGAGGACTGGCTGTCACTGAAGCTCCCTGGTATGTCTGGTGGCTTTCGTCTTCTGTGGCTTTGATTCTGGTCTATCAAAAAAAGGCCAGCTGAGATGCACCACACGGTTGCACAGGGGATGCAGGCTGAATAGGTCACTCCTGCCACTTTGTGGCTTTCTAGATTTATGATTATTTTTTTTTCCTCTCTTCTTCACTACTGTGTAACCAAAACTTAGTCACTAAGTATCTGTTTCCCAGGTAACCGGAAGCGTTTTGTCACTTTAAAATAGGAGTAATACAAGAAAGTGACATATTTAACCCATTTGGAATAGGTCTTGATCACTAGTCAGAGAAACTGTTGTATGTGTTTAACCTGTATACTTTGGTTTGCTTATTACTTTCTGAAGAACATGTAGAAATTGGAATACCAAGGGTTCCAATGGGTACGGCGCTGCGGTGCAGCCTCCTTCCCAACCTACTGCATCCCAGTACTGCCAGTAGGGAGTAAACCCCTCTGATGAGTGGGGTTATAGCGCTGGTAACCCGTGTGTGGTTGTGGTACTGCTGAAATCGCTGAGACGGCTCATGTGGGTGAGCTCAGCCACATTTAAGGTGTTAAGAGGTATGTGAGCAAGAACTCTGTCTGCATACAAAATCTGTTTGTTTGGCTCAGACTTACCTAGCTGTTTTAGGAGGAATTTTTTAAAGAAATGTTTGGTCTGGACTTTCTGCCCTTGGTGTTTGGGACTGAAAAGCAAGTTTGTAACTTACTTGGCACGGCAGGCTGGAAAGTATAGCAGAAGACCAGAAAAAGAAAGATACAGTAAGTTGAAAGAGAAAGCTGCCAAACATTTTTCTGTAAGTTTGCGTTTACCATTTTTCATACTTACGTGGTTGTTACATTTATGATTTCCAGTATGGGATTGTAGAACAGCACTTTCCATAGCTGAAGTATAGTGATGTGGAGGACAATCTTAGCGGGATGCTGGTGAGTTACACCATCACATGTACAACATCTCTGTCCATACGACTAGGAGTCTGATGGAGTTAGTGAAACAGAGTGCTTCTGGATTTCTAATTCTTCGCTTTTGTGGAGATTACAGTGAATGTGCTGTTCTACTCAGTCTGTAGTCAATGATTTATTTATTTTTAAATATGTGAATACATCTTTCAAATGTGCATTCAGAAAATAATTGACCTTAAAAAACAGTGTATGTATTGCAAGATAGAGCCCAATGCTAGAGCATTTTATGCCATAGTAATCATACCAGAATAAAGAAGTTTCATTGAACATCCCTCAAATACATTTCATCAAAATCTCTCATGCTGAAATCTCTTAAAACCTTTTCAAATTTAATAGTAAGTTGTTACAATCTTTCCTAATAGAGATTAGAGATGTGTCCTAAAATCAGGTTGTCTTGATTTAGTTAGTGCACCTAAATTGTTTTAATGGGAAAAAAAAAAGTTGTCTATTTTAATTATGAATTACAAAGGTTAGGGCTTTTTTAATAGTGATTCTGATTGTGTTTCTTTGTTGTTTGATTATGATTTGTGTTAAGTAACAACAAACTGAAAAATCTTAACTGTATCTCAAGTTGCTAGTAGGAACTTAACATTTTAAGTTCCTTGGTTTTGGTCTTTTTAAGTTTTTATCTGGGAATAAAGAAGGGAGCTTACAGTGGAAGTAGTAACAAAATCTGCTAGCTATCATAATGTTGCTGTAGCACAGCAGCAGCATCAATCACTGAAGAACTGGTATTAATTAAGCCTGTGCAACTGATCTTTAATGAGTACTTGCAGAATTAGAAGGACAGCTTATTTATGCGTGTGTGCAATGTAACTGTAATTATACAAGATCTTACAGTAATTCAAATTTTAAATATAGATTTGAAGAGGCTTGTTTCTTTAGCCTCGAGTGTCTCATTTCTGTTGGCTAAGCGTATCTCCAGTAATTACATTAAGAACTGAAGTTATGGAGATGGTAGTTTTATATTTTGGAAGGGGAGGAATTAAAAAATGTTAATGTTAAATTAACATTTAATTAAATGTTAAAATCTCTAGAAAGCAGGTTAGTAAATAGAGTATTCATTTGGAAGGGGTAGCTATAAATAGAAATCTGTCTATCTTGGCCTAGATGGACTTGGGTAGCTTTGTTTTTTTCCTGTACGTATCTGTGAAGCCATTGCACACTGAATAGCAGATGTGCTGAATCAGCTCAGTTAGCAGTGTCCTGTGATCTTTTTTTCAGGCTTAGCATCTTGACAACCTTGTACTCACAACTGGGTTACTTAGAGTCAGCATTTTTCCTGTTCTTACTTCATGCAGTAAACAATGTGACTTAAGTTGTTGGTGAATTTTTACTACAGTAAATCATTCTAAAAAGTCCCCAAAGCAAACTCCATCTCGTTAACCTGCTTTGAGAGAAAAAGAAAAGGGAAATACTACATTTTCAGTGACAACAGAAACATTCCTACTGAAATTATGAGTTACAGAGCCAAGAATCCTTTGCCTGGGTCTTGATGCAGGCCTTTCTGGCTAAATGAATTAGTTTAGTACTTCAAGGAGATGCAAATGCAGAAGTGTCATGAGTGAGTGCAAAAAAACCCACCAAAAAACCCCATGTGGTTACTTAATGTTATGTCTTTTAGTGCTTTATGTTTACGTGGGTAGGAAATGGAAGAATGAATTGTGACTAATTTAGTTACTTTTCTTTTTTGCCTTGTACATGCAAAACTCAGTTTAAAAACATGTATAGAAGTTTAAACTCTGCAAATGCATTTGTGATCCAGTAAAGTAGACAAAAACACTGTTTTACATTCCTGATGGTCTCTTCAAGGAGTCCTTGCGTATGCGCCAAAAAATTACTTTACAGTTACATTTACTGTGTGAATATTAAAAGTAAACTAGACCTCAGACCTCGGGTAAATCAGTTGGTTTGATGCACTGTACATAACTTATGCCTGCGTGGAAGAGAATCTAACTTATGGGATGATGTCCTGTGTACGTTTTCAAACTGATAAGACACAAGGATACCCTAAGAAAATAATTTGCTGCAAAATAGTCCCTTCAAGTGTTTTATGAATGAGGGGAGGTTTTGAACAGAGTAAATGCCTGTCAGATGATTGGCAGACTTGCTCGTGTGGCACAAATCTTTCTGTTTGATATTTTAAGTTTTCTGTTTGAAATTTTAGGACTCCACAATATGTGGGCACAATGCTCTTGAATAACTTCTAGAGTTCATATGTCAATAGTAACAGGGATTTAAATAGTTGTATTATGGCTTTGCATGAGAGAGAGTCTAGCAGTAGTCAGTGCACATACACAAACTACCTTTTCTCTTTTCATGAATTGATGATATGCCTTCATTAATGGTCATTAAAGGAAGACCTCTGTTGCCAATTTTGTATGAATAAACTTAAAGCAGAGCTAGTGATCAGTTTGCATGACGTGATTTTGAGGTTTCTAAACTTCCAAAATGTATTTTTGTATTTTAAGCTGGATATAATACAAAGAGAAATTGGAGAAGCCATATGTAGTGAAATGTATTCCGCCTGACAAAATTTTAAAACACAAGTTCTGTGCAAGAGAATTCCAGATATCCATCTTTCTGGGTGCCAGATGTTAATTTAAGTAGGAACACATGGATATCAAAGACACTTAACATTTCTCTGTATTTTAAATATCCTAGTCTTCAATTATTAGTGATCTTTTAATTATTTTTTGAAAAGATGTATAACTTACGTAATCATGTAACAGATTTTTATGTATTGATGTTTAGAATGACACCGTGGATTGAAATTTGAATTTAATTCAGCCTTTTGGTACAAAGGAAAGGTGTGTTGTATTCAGAGTCTGACTTCTGGCCACGAATGCTTTATCCCTTTTGCCTGGCAAAACAGAGGTGGGGAGTTTGGGCTGGGAGATGGGGATTAGTTTTCTGCTCCGTGGTCTCTCCCCAGGGAGGTACTGAGCCCCTTCTGTCCCCCTCTGAGCTGGGGCCTGGGGCTCCCTTGGCTGCTGTGGCTGTTGTGAGTCAGTGCTAGGGGACCCATCCTGCTCTCCAGTGTTCCCCTTGCTGCTGTGGCTGCTCGCCAGTGGGAGGTATCATTGGTTCCATGTAACATGCTGCTGCTAATATACTCTAGGCTTAAGATTACTTAAGTAAGAGCTGGGTGGGTGAAGAAGGAAAATAATGTACATGGAGTGGTGTTGGGCCTCGTGATCTTAACTGGGACTAGCAAAAGGCATTAAAAAGACTCACTGCTCAAGTGGAAGTGTAGGTTATATCTTGTCTTTCCTAGGTTTGTAGCATTCATATAAGCTGGTTGGAGTTCCTGTCTGTTTAAAGAGTTCAGTAATTAATGAAATTGGCCTCTTCTTTCTTAAATTCTGTGAACATGTAGAGTTCATCATCTTATCTACTGTGTAGCTACCTCTCTTCTTAAGGCAGATCTTAGGCTTGGGCTCCTTCAAATCTTAACAAAGATTACTAGTTGTATCCCAAGTGCATCTTGATATTTTTTATTTTTTTTTTAGCCATGTGTGCCAGGATAAGGTGAACTGCACCCTGGAAATAGCATGTTTCCACTCTGTCATTTCCAAAGGTAATTTAGATGACGAACTCTGGTATCTATGCATAGATACCAGAATTTGATCAGATAAGGCATGCTACAAGAATAGAACAAATGTATTGGCTTTGCCAGTCGGGGTTGTTATTGGGGGTAAAAACTGTTTTTAAGATGGCTGAGGAATCTCTGATGTTTCATTGAGGATGCAACTTCTGGCTGAATTTGTGTGTTGCTAAATGGGGGCTGCTTAAAAAGTATAAACACGTGTGCACAGCCCCTTTACAGGATTATTCTTCATGAGAATGTCCAGTTTGTGAAGAATCATTTTTAAAAGTACTCATTTAACTTCCTGGAGTGCTTTCTTGTGTAAAGTGTCTGATTTTGAAGAAAATATTTGCCTGTTTATGCTATCCTACTTTATTTATCCCCAAATGAATGATGGAAAATGAGAAGGTGAAGTGTTAAGTGTGCATGCTGTCACAAAATATCCACTATATTCTAAGTATTGATCTTGCAAGATTTTTTAAAAAATATTTCAGTTCATTTGAGATGAAATACCTTTTGTATGTAATTAATAAAGGACATGTAAGCTTCTGTTTGGTTAAGAAGTAGTTTACCTGCAATTAACATCGATGGACGAATGAAAGCCCAGGGTCTTTAAAATCTCCTGATGATTAAAAGTAGTGGGAGAAAAGATACTAAATGTACCCAAAGAATATTCAAACCTTTTCCAGGGCTGTGGGTGTACCATATGCATTTTGTAGTTTTTATGTTAAAACATTCCAAATGCTTATTTTTTTAATAGGTCATCCATTATCATTTGAGAATGGTGAACAGGAATGGAGACTGGCTTTTCCAAATGTGAAAACTGTAAATTTGAGGAAAACGCCAAAACACTGTATTTCTATATTCTCCTATCCCTAATGCTTATGTACTTTATCTTGAGACTGGATTCATTTGACTGGCTGCTTCAGTGCAAAGGCATAAAGGGCAAACAAAGACTGTTTCTTTGCAATATGAGGGAACAACTAGAGCTATTAACTTACATGTAAAAAACATTATGATAACTGAGTGTGAGATACATGCATGTATCAAGTTTGAAATTTGTCTATTGCAACAAAGCTGCAACCTCCCCTCTGACTGTCAAATACAGCATTCTGATTTTGTGGAAGTGTATTACCAAAATATTCAGCTTCTGGAATGGACAAAAAGGGTAAATACTTGCTGAAGACTCGGTCTTCATAGAAACTCTGGAATTTTCCTTTGGCTTCGGTAAAGAAGATCCATCTGATGTGACTGGAATTGTAGAGAGCTAATGGTCTGAGAGCTCTTCTGAAATGTGGTGAGCTCTTGTTATAAAAGCTTTGCCATCTTATGGTTGTTTGGACACAACTGTACTTTCCTAACTGTAGTAGGTATAATTTAGCAACTAAGGAAAATACAAAAAGAAAGGGACAGACACTGCTTTATTTTTTTTTTTTAAATCAAAGCAAACACAGGACTCATTAATATTATATGAGATCTGTAAAGAATACTCTTTGACTAATTAGAGAGTACTCTGATCTCCGGTTGCCTCTACTTCATAGGAGGTTTTCTGTATGGGTGGTTAAGTCTTGCTGTATCAGTTCTGAACATATTGATACCGAAAATCCTGTACTGGGGGAACCTAGTGATATTTATTCCTCCTGCTTCTCTGTCTTTTATATTGACTGCATTTGATGTACCTAAGGGGTGTCTTTCCAAATAGGGGATTCATTTCTTCATTTTTCCTCAGATTGTTATTACTTATAGCTTTTGAAAGAAAGGTTGACATGACCCATTACCATCTGACTACGAACTCCAGATCTTCAGGCTAATAGATAGGGCGTAGTGTTTAGATGGAGGGATGTCCTATCTTGTATCCTTTGCAGTTGGTTGCTTGATGGTTATATTTACGGTTCCACTTCCTGACCTTACTACATATTTGAGTTTTCAAATGTTGAAATCCTTCATTCCTTCTGCTGCTTCTGTGTTCAAGCTCCTGGGTAGTTGCTGAGATTTAAAAGATTAAAGCAGCCCTGTGATGTTTGCAAGTTTCCAGCTACAAGAAGCTTCTGCACAGCACCACCGGTTTCTTGAGCTTGTTTCTGCTGCCCTTTTTTTTTTTTTTGTTACAACATCTTTATACTATAGTCCTCCTTCCTTATCTGATAATAAAGCCTCCTAAAAAGCTTTTGACTCATTCCTGAGATGTTGGAATTACTAGTCAAAGTTGTGCAGGACAGGTATTGTGATGTGTTGCATTCTTATCTGAGTTTGTTTCACAATGTAATCAACTTCTTTACAGAGGAGCTTTTGTGGTCACCATTGTATCCCCCTCTTGTTAACAGCTGTCCCACAAGGAACAAAACATTTCAGTTGAAAGATGAAGAAAATCCTGCTTATCAGAATCTTTGTGGAAGAAGAGGGTTGCTAATTTTCTACTTAGGCTTACCTGACTATCAGGCTCTCCTTGGGTAAAAAAGCTTAGGGGAAAAATATTAGGAAAAACTATTGGGAAAAGAACACTATTGGGCATTTCTGGCAATTTACTGCAACAGAGTAATGAGAGAAAAAGCCTGAGATTTTTGGGCCAGCAGGTAGCACAGATGTCCTTACAGACTGTGTATGATACACTAAATGCTGCTGCAATAGAACTTCTTCCTTTCTTGGAGGTTTATATGTTTATAATGTTCATTATCTTTTGAGATAATGTGTCATGTGAAGTCTTGCGGTAAAGATCAAATGAAGTGAAGTGTGTGCCTTAAAGGGGTTTGCCCTGTTTCTTTGTTATATCAAAGACCATATGAATTACTGAGGATAAGCTAAACTTTGTAGGTTAAGAAGATCTTAAAAACTGCTGCCTACAGGTAGACTTTTGCTTTAATGATTAAGTGAATTCATTAAGTACCCTGGTCTTATTTCCTCTTATTTTTTTTTTAAGAGGAGAGCCCTGACTTGGGAGGAATAGAAGAATGACTCTTCTAATTCTGAGGACTTGTTTCTTGTTTCTTTTCTTTGGGGAATTTTGAAATGCAAATAGTGCTTGCTATGGACCTGAGAAAACTTGGCTTATTCACCAGCCTGATAATCTTCAGTTCAGGAAATGCGTTTCCATATTTCAATCCACCAGGCTCATAGAAAATTTCTAGGACTTTGGGGTGGGGGTGAAGAAAATGTCACATTTCTGATTCAAAGTCTCACTGTTCACATTGTGAAGCCCTTCCAAGCTATTGATAGAATGTTTTGTGGCAATGACTGAAGAATTAATAATGTAAGGAGTACTATCATGACTGAGGAAGTTTATTTCAGCATGTCAGAGAGTGTTCTTCATCTGTTCCTCAGCATGGAGGGACTCTGTGCCAGCAGGGAAAAATCTCTGTGGTGCCAAACCAGGACTTCAATGGGCTCTGTGACAGGCTGCAACAGTGTTCTTTCTTCAAACTGTATAAATGGCTATGACACATCTAATAAGCTATAAAACTATTCTTGTATGTTTCCAAGGTTATTAGGCCTTATTGTTCAGTGTATGACTTCTTTGTCCCTCAATATGTCATGTTTCTTTTTTAATCTGGGTTGTCTGATGCCGTTATACATGTAGCAAATATATTCCTTGTTAGCATGTTGGTTAAGATGCCTCTAGATACCTTTTTGTATCTCACTATAGATGAAGGAGATGAAATGAAGTACACAGTGACTGGAGGAAGCAGTTGAAATGCTGAAGGGTAGGTCTTTAATTCAGAAGGACCTCAGCAAGGTAGAAGAAAATGCTGGTAGAAAGCTCCTGAAGTCTAACCAAGACATAAAGCTGAATACATGAAGTATCACATAAAGCTATAGCATGAGTGCTTAGTAATTTTAATGTAGTTTGATTTTTATGCACATCTAGAACTGTGATACTACTGTGGGATGCACAGATGCTTGCAGCTAATCTCTACTGGTGTCTCTATTGGGTTTGTACATAACATGAGAGAATGATCAATTGCTTTTACTTTAGCCAGCTATGAACCAGCTTTATCCAGCTTTGGCCCTTGCAATTAGTGAGCTGTACATATCTTTGTAACTGCTTTTCAGTTTTCCTAATGTTGTTAAAGTTTAAAATGAAATGCAATTGAAGAGGACAAAGGGGAGTTAATCACAGTACTATTTGCTTGTTGGTTCATGTTCAATGTTCTCTGTCCTTCCGAGGCTGAATTGTTCTTCACTGGCAGTGGAGCATGGGAATGCTTCTTTATTTACTGCTCTGATATACAGCTGGTCTTATGAAGTTATACTGCAGTAAATGGAAGAAGATGGAAATGTAGTTAGATTTGAGTATGTGTACTCAAATACTTTGGTTTAGCTATTGATAATTAGTGGCTAGTCTTGCACATCAGCTTTATGCTATTGAACTGTAACGGGTGTTAGTTGAAAGGACATGTCATCTGCAGTGAAGTCAAAGTTGTGCATGAAGGTGGTATTCTGCATAGAATATGTGCAGGTAGGAGAGCTGTGTCTTTCCAATATTTGAAGACAAGACTCTAGTATTAATGTTATTGAAATTGTGAGAATCTATTATTCCCATTTTATGAGTCCAAATACATGAACGTATTCAGAAGTCCCTGTCTGAATAGCAGTTGATTGTGTACTTGTTTCTCTTCTTCTGAAGGGATATTCAAGAGGTGAATCTAAGATTTAAGCTTTAAACTTTCTTCAATTAAAATTAAAAAAAAACCCCAAACTATGGGAAAATACTTTTAGTAGGCTTTTAGTCTTTTGAATATTTTTTTTTTTATAGTGGGATGTGTTAATTCTAGAATTAAGAATAATTAATTGTTAATTATCCATAGCATCTTTGAGTTCTCCAATTTGTTGTTTGTCAGCATCTAATTTATAATGAGTACTGATTCCAGCCTCCTCACTTTCAGGGAGGCAGTCTAGAAACACAAGCTAGAACACGGTGAGCGAGTCAGACGAAAGGCAGGATGTGGCCTCGATGGCAGTGAGATATCATTTGTAGAACAGCTGACATTAAAAGCATTGACCATTGCCACCTCTTACACTGTGAGAGTAAACAGGCTGAGCAGACACTCGCCCATGGCCACCGTGTGCTTGGCGTTTCAGTCAGCGGCGTGTAGTGGTTTAGTCCGGACTAAGGTATCTCCTTGGCATGTGTCTGCAGCTCATGGCCTGAGAGTGACAGATCCTCTTTGTAGAGGAGAGTTCAGCTGTCAGCTTTCTGTGTGGTTCCTGGGATTCTTGGTGTCCCATAGTACCTTAACCTGGAAGCAAGTCTTTCACTGGTCAATTCAAGGGGAATGCTGTGATGGGCACCAGGGCATTCAGCTTTCTTTTGTTGTATGCTGGTCTAGGTGACCGGTGACATTATCCTAATTTAAAAAGGTTGCTAAGTCATGTCTTGAGTCTTCTTCCATCATCTCCCGTATTCCTCCTGCGTTGCAGCTGTGCAGGAATCTGTATCTAGCAAACTGAGCTGGGCTTTGGGGGGGGGGTGAAGGAGAGGAGGAGCAGCAGAGAAACACATTCCTGAGAGCCCTCATTAGGGAGCATGAAGGGTACAGGACACTGCTCATTTATGAAAGTTGTCTCCCACCCTTAAGCAGCTGTTCTGGGTTTGTGCCTTGCCACGCAGCGTTTGAACATCTTGGCAAGCCACAGATGTTTGACTTTGATTCATGTGCTGAGGCAGATTTGATCCTTATTCCTACTGCCAGAGCCTTCTGGCTAAGATTACCCTGATGCAAACCCTGCTCCCAGTTCCCACTTTGCTAAGGAGCAACATTTTTGGTGCATGTCAGGTCTGGCACTGGGTCCTCAGCTGTTTTATGACCACTTCCTTTGTTTATTGCTGAAGATTGGGTCTTGGCTGTGCACATGAGATTTGCGTGGAATTATGACAACTTTCTGTGAACTTTCAAGTAGTTCCTGACACAGATGTTTTAGAGAGAGAAATGCACCTTTGTGTTCTGTGGCTTCAAAAAGTATTAAATTAAAAAAAACAACAAGGCTTGCATTAACAGCACAGCTCAGGTCAGCTGGTCTTACTGTGTTCCCTAACCCAGTATGAAAACGATTTTTGTGATGAGATGGTGTTAATAGATTATTGGTTATCTGGTATTATTAGATATTAGTTATCTCTATTTTGATAGTTTGAGGGCATCACCTCTGTTCTTATGCTTGTCATCCAGTGTTGGTCTAGTGCTGTGAGTATGTTTGCATGAGAATAACTTTTCTAGTAGTTTTTATGTGATGGAAACAGTGAAAGTAGCCAGTTCTATGCAGAGAAACAAGGAATTGAAATGGGGTTTGGCTGGAACCTAACAGCTGTTTGATCCATATCCAGCTGTAGGGCCCAGATGTGCCTGCCCTCCATCAGGTCATGGTGGGAAATAGCCTGGAGGCTTCGGGGTCCTGTGATCCTTCAAAGCTGATCTGAAATGAATCAGGTGGTGGAGGGGCTGTAGGTCTCCCTTCTGTCGTGGTGTCTCTTTCTGCTTTGCTTTACACTTCTTTCTTGACCTGTCCCTCATCTTTTCGGTCTTTTGATGCTCTGTTGTTACTTCTTTCTCAGTTGGGCTTATTCTGTCTTAAAATTTTCCCTTTAATTACTGAGCAGATGTGTTGTATTTGTTCTGCCTGCTCTAACTGCCTTTATCTCTCCTCTTCATCTTGGATCTTAGACTTTTTAGCTCATTAAGTCCTGTGGAGCTAGAACTCTGCTAGTTAAAGGCACTAAAAAAAATTCTTATCAGATCTTGCTGCAGTTCTGTAAACAAGCTACTTAATCATGCTTTTATGTTAATGCCAAAGAAACAAATAGAAATTGGTTGCACTGTAATTATAAACAAATGAATACAAAATTGCAGTCTAAATATTGAGATACTTTTCCTTCCTTTGTTTTTTTTGCTTTTTTTTTCTCTGTAATGCTCTCTGATCTCTGAAACAAGATTTAACTCTAGAGACTGAAATGAAAGTTAATCATATACGGACGAAAATAAAGAAAGTAAAAGAGAAATTGATGTTGCCTGAAAACTTTCATGCTCTGAAGCTAGAGGAGAGGCAGAAGCCAAAATGTAGCTGTGCAGGAATGTGCTTAGATATAAAACCTAGGCTGTAACTGTGGGAATGCCTTTAGATACAAAAACTGGAATGCAACTATGTGTTAGTGAAATCTGCAAAAAGCTGGGAATGTCATGCTCAGTGTTTGAGAACTGCAGGCAATTGGCAGTGTTTTTCAGAGCTGTTCTTGTAAAAATTGCTTTTCCTGAGTTTGGGGCCTGATCCAGTTTTTTTTTATTTTTTGTTCTTGGCTTGAACTCATGTGAACTGGAACGCGATTAGCAAGAGACAGTAAAGCTGTGGTTCTGTGTACTCTCTCCTCAGTGGTAAAGCTGGCTCAAGAGGTTCCTGCTCCAAATCGTACTTCCCTGACTGTCTCACTTTTTCCACAAAGAGTTTTTTGTAGGAGTGAAATGTATCTGATGCAATTTTCCAGAAAGCATTACAGAAAACTTCCTATTACTTTTTTTTTGTTGTTTTCTCCCCAAGGCAGATTACTACTGGCCAAGATGTTCAAACAGTGTGGCTCCGTGAATGGTTATGCTGGAATGGCTGAAAGAATGAGGCGCCCTGGGATGGGAGCATGGGTTGGGAATACAGCTGTTCCTACAAACCCCTGTGTAATGTGAAATCCCAGCCTCCCGGAATAGATTCTTGTAGTGTGGTGTTCCTTGCCAGAAATTAGTACATTCAAGCTCTCAAGGCAATAGCCTGATGAAACCACAATATTGATGAACTCTCTGAACAGTGTCAGCCTTTCTCAGTCTTCTGTTTTTTCAGGTAGCAACAAGCAAGGAAGGAGGTGTCATAGGAAACATAAACTCTCAAATGAAAAAAGTTTGGTTTTTTTTTAAAAAAAAAAGTTTAAAAATGCTTCATGAAAGCAACTTTTACTGGCAAGTAAAATTTGACTGGCCTGAAAGTTGCAACCGGTCTAGACTAGAGGCAGGTGATATAAAGAAGTGTGCCATCGGAACTTCCTGCTGAGTCAGTTGACTCGTGGCAAATGCTGTATTTTTCATAATCTCATTGCAAAGTCATTTCGTAGGTTTGAGCCAGGATAGTTGCCAAAAGACTCAGACTTTCAGTTTCTTTCCTTCGTTATTACCTTCAAAATTAAAGACTATTGGCTATAGAAGAATAGAGGAAACCTATCTCTATGTGACCAACATTAGGATTAGTAGAATTTCATCTTGAATATTTATTACAAAGCTATATGTTTTATCGGTGATGTAGTTTTTCTTCTTTTTACTGTCAAAATTTCTGCAATTCTTGTGGTCCTCTAAAATCTATGCTTTTTATAGTTGAAATTTAAGTGAAACTGATGGCAATAATGAGTTAAATTAATGTGTCCCTGCCCCTTCTCCCCAGTCACAGTGTGTTTTTGTGTAAAGTTTTACAGGAAAACATTTTTTAACTATGCAGGGCAGCTTTAGAAGAAGTAGAAGGAGATGTGACAGAACTGGAACTGAAACTTGACAAGGTAAGCTTTTTAATTCAACAAAGGCTGTTTTGAAAAATGTAAAAAGATGCGTTTAGGTTTTGTTTTAAAGTTCATAGTTGGGAAGTGGCAGTGGCTGCCAACCAAGTGGGAATGGATCTGGGTCGAGTGCACAGCTGGGCCCCAGAGACCCAGGCTTGAGGAACAGCAGGATCAGCCAGGGTGAGCTGGACTTCTCTCCCAGCGCGGGGTCTGGATTGTGCAATACCCTCCTGCCCCTGTGGCCCCCTCCCACTCGGTGACTCGGCCCCACGGTGGGAGCCACGTGGAAGCTAATTCGGCTTTCCTGGGAGTCAAAGCCAGGGGTTGGCCATCCCTGCACTGGGAGCTTGTGGTTTATGACAACTGCATTCTGTGAGGACACCTGGATACTCTTTGTTTTAGAGATTTAAAGTCTGTGCTTTCTGTCTTTGGTAGTCTGTGGTATGCTCACAGCCGGATAGGGGGGACGTGTGTGTATATTTATCCTTCACTTTTTGTCTGGAGGGCTTAAGTACTATAAAATTCATCCTGCTTTTTGTCATGCCTTGTACAGGTGTATGAAAGGTTGTGTGTGCCATCTTACTGGTGCCTTACAATCCATTTATTGGTGTCCAAACCAGTAGCATTGGAGGCTTTTGTTCTTTCTTTGCTAGTATTTTGAAGATGGCTTTTTTTTTTCCACATATGTACAAAATCTCATTCCCTTAGCATTTTATGCTAAATGTTTAAAATTTATTTTTGCCTGTGTTTTAATGTGGTAGGTGGATGCCGTTTGTTCACCTCCGTAGCTACTTTTTGAGTACGAACTTTTGTCCCTGCAGCTGCGAGTTGGCAGCAGAAAGATAGAGACAAATAAAGTCAGTTTCAAGTGTAGTGTTAAGTCTGAAGACTTTTTGTTACTTTTTGTAATAATATTTGTAGCTTTGGTAGTAACTAATGTAACCATTTGCTCTTTCAAAATAAACTTAAGGTAGTTAATTTTGGTTTGGTGTGAATTTAGGTGAAACTGATGTGTATAAGGCACATTTTTACTGTAGCGGTGATGAATCTCTTTTGGTGGATTAAACCATGTAAGTATTTAAAGGATCTGAAAAATCTCTCTTGGAAGTTTGTATTTTTGGGGAAAAAAATTCTTAAATACCTTAAGGGACATCATTCAGGGCCTTACACCCAGCCTCTTGCAGGAGGCTAGTGCAAATTTTATCCTTCTATCACGTAAAAGCTATGATTGTATATTGCTCTTTGCCCTGAGACAGTATCCTAGTTCTCTTTAAAACAAAAACACCCAAATCCATTTGCTGCCCTGACAAGGAAGCAAGCACACAGGGTAAGTACTTAAGTAGTTTAATTGTAATGTGAAATATAAGTGACCTAGTATAACAATTAAGAGCCAAGTTTCTTGTGTGACCTGAAGTAACTATGGCCTGGGGGTGATGGTTTGTCTAGACTTGGTTGGTAACTTTTTCTGCTCAGTTATTCATGCTAAACTTAGCTTTATTGTCCCACAATTGTGACTTTAGGCTAAGTTATCTGCATTTATTTTCCTCTCTGGAAGAAAGGATGCTGGGTTCAGGACTGTGAACTGTAAGGAAAAAGTGAAGGGGGGG
>KZ505674.1:1428076-1438266 GCA_002844005.1 Limosa lapponica baueri
CCCAAAACACCAAAACAAATCCAAAAACTTTCATTTTGTCCTTTTAGCTGGTGAAGCTTTGTATTGCAATGATTGATACTGGGAAAGCATTCTGTACAGCCAACAAGCAGTTCATGAATGGAATTCGAGACCTTGCACAATATTCCTGTAAAGATGCGTTGGTTGAGGTAAGTTCTTTAAGAGGTGAAAATGGGAGAGAAGTTGTAACTTAAAAAGGGGTAAAATGTAACAGTTGGCAAGAGAAGTAGTTGAAGTTCATGTACTATTTATATATATTTTATACTATTGCCTTTCTGCTCCTTTTTCTTTGAAGTGTCTTAGGACTGAACTTTTTTTGACCATGGTGCCCTGCAACTGTCTGTGCTGTTTAGTTTCAGCTTTAGCCTGCAATGGCAAGGGTTTTCCAAAGTCCAGAAAATAGGTTTTTAGGTTAGGACTAGTCATCTTGAGAGGAGTGGAGAAAGTCAGGTGGAAGCTGTGAACAGCTGCCCTGTTTACTTGGCCAAATGAAGGGGTTCTAGTCATGAGATTCCCAAGAGCCAGTTCTGTGCAACTAAATTCCCTGAGTTGATCTCTTGGGCCCTGGAATTGGCACTATCTAATACGTAAAAATTTAAATTTTTAAATGTACAGAGCCTGCATTGTGTAATATGCAGGTATAATTATGTGCCCATCTCTGTGTATATCATCTATACTTAATACACATTATGTAATAGAACATCAATTGCACACGTGCATCTTAACAGGCTGGTTGAAATAGATAATGGCTGTGAATTTCAGTGTAGTCTGTGTGCAACTGAAACTGGTGTTGTCTGGA
Source organism: Limosa lapponica baueri (assembly GCA_002844005.1). Classification (NCBI taxonomy): domain Eukaryota; kingdom Metazoa; phylum Chordata; class Aves; order Charadriiformes; family Scolopacidae; genus Limosa; species Limosa lapponica. The sequence continues at coordinate 1,428,894 of KZ505674.1, forward strand.
AATGTACTTGCTTGACATGTAGTATGATGGCAAACTAGTAAAACTTATGTTAATTGATTCCAAGTAGGTTTTTGTTACACTTGTTGTGTAAGCAATGAGCAATTGTCCGAATGTATTAGGGATCATTGTTTTCTAACTGTCTTTGAGACACTGATTCTACAGATTGATTTCAGTGTTGCTACTGAGGCAGTAGTTCCTACAGTGAATGTGTGTCTATGATGATTACAACATCTTAACCAGGTTTTTGGAGTTAAAGTATTAAACTTTAATAAATGTTAAGTAGTGTAATATTAAATATTATAAGTTAGTTTGTTAAATTATGTGACCTTCCTGTAGTTTAGTCAAATTAATTTGAATTTTTCCTGCTTTGCATCAGTTTGGTCCTTTATATATAGATAGGTAGCAGTAACATTTTTGTTGCTTATAGCTTTAACAGATTTACTGGATATTACCCCCATGTTCTCCTTCTAGCGTAATGGTTTTAGTTAATAACCATGCCAAAGAAAATCAGTTCTCAAGTTCTTTATTGAAAAGCTGTAAAGCTCTGAAACCTTGCTTTCGTGCTGTGTATTTGGTAAAGCTTAACTTAAACCATTTTGTTTTTCGCTTTACAGACCAGCTTGACAAAGTTCTCTGACACCTTACAGGAAATGATCAATTATCACAATGTAAGTGTTTCAAGCTGAGACATGACACCGATAGCTTTCCTCCCGTTATATTTGATAACAGAAGAATGCTAAAGCTTTTCTTGTTGATAGTATTTGCAAAGTCATGGTTTAAGTGGTATTAAATACCTCTCATTTTATACTTCATAAATAAAATAAAAATAAAATAAAATATTTAGAAGTATTTCTAAATATCCCCTTTTCTGCAGATTTTTATCTCGCTTTATTTTTTGTTTGGAATTTGTAAGCTTTGCAAAACCCCAGTGCTGTAAGACAGAGTAAATACTGGATTGTTTCATCTTTTTTAATCAAACTGAGGGGCAGCAGTGACAAACTAAGAGTGTGTTTCTTTGCTGGACTGAAATAATGATTACCTTTTCCAAAATTTCTACTTTTTTTTTGCTCCCACCCTTTATAATGCACAAAATGAAGCACCTCTGATTTGTGTGTAGTTGTCTGTTTGAAAGTATGACAGACTTAGACAAGTGTAGAGAAAGGAGAAAATGCTAGGATTTGAGATGAATAGTGATTTTTAGCATGTGAGAGTTCATCAGAAAGCTCAGTTTTGCCTGGATTGAAAACTGATTACTTTTTGTTTTTTCTCCTCTAAAGAATTTAGCCTTGTGTCCTGAAAGTCAAAGGGATGTTAGTAGTTCTATTTTTTTTCCTTTTCCTTTGGCCCTTACTTCTTTTCTTTCATTTTCCAGCAAATTGCTGGAAAGCAACTGAAGTGTCTCCAAAGTCCTGAAAATATACAGGGCACTTAATTTATTTTTTTTTTTTATATTGCTAGGAGTTTCAAAATGTAATGAAATACAGAGAATGCAGTTCAAATAGCTTCAGCTGAAATTAATTTTGTTAGCATTAACTTAGCTTCCTAAAACTGTTGTCTTAGGCTTTTTTTTGAAAATGCGTGCTTTTAGAAGGGAAGGAAAACAAAGGGAAGCAGGTTAATACTCTTGAATTGGATTTCCTTTCCATTCTGAGGTGTACGTATCTGCACCTAATATAATGAAAACTGTAAGGAGGAGAGTAAGTGGACAGTGATACTTTGATGGCAGAGAGAAGCCTGTGCAGGACGTTCGAAGCAGCAGCGGGAGGAAGTGTTACTTTCATGTCAGTGATTTCTGCAGGTTAGATAAAGCAGATGAAACCAGTTGACTGTCCCTGTTTCACACTTTTCATTGCACTTCTTGCTGCTGGTCACCCTTTTAACCATGGCTTTGCTATATGGTATGGGGTTTTTTTGACCCATCTGACCTAGGTCCTATATTCTTGCTGCTGGTATCTTTCTACATGATCACGGCTTGAAGTGCTTTGGTAAAACTTGGCACAGCACAGCTCTCCCTTTAGGGCAGCTTGAGGGCAGAAAGCAAAGAACAAGCCATATTAAAAGAAGATTTCCTTGCAGATCTAAGTAGGACCACTCAGAGTGGTCCTGCTTTTTTCCCCTTCTCTTCCTCGCTGTTGTTCAAGCACAGCGAGTAGAACAGTGGCCTTTACCAAAAGGCACGAACATGAGAAGTGAGGTTCTGATGTAGAGCTTTGCCAGACATGTGGTCCTACATTGCTGTTTGTGAATTTGCTTAGTTCAGCAGGACTTAACTAGCTCAGAGTGTCAGCTCTGTTGTTGACCAAGTTGGCAGGAGAGCCATCAGGAGTGAGAAGCAGGTAGAGGATGAAAGAGGAGAGTTGGGCATCCTGCAGAGGAGGGGAGGGAAGGGGTAGGAGGTGGTCCCACTGAGATCTGGATGACTGACTGTTTTCTCATATGAGGCTTTGCTGCAGATCAGTCTAGTAACCAGACTAATGCAGCATCTTCACTGACCCAGCAGTGGGGAAGAAGCTTTGACAGCTTATGGCAAATAGCAGCTTTCTTAGACTCGGTTTGGAGTGTGTGAAAGGTAATATGTACGAAAGGCTGTAAATCTAGTCAGATCATGGTCTGGGCACTTTTTTCCTGTTCTTTTAGGGGGGAAAAAAAAAAGTATGTATTTTTCTGCCTAACACGTTTTCCCTCTTTATTACTGTACGCAGAATTGCAAGGTTCATATTTCTGGAAGTCCACTAATCAGTTGAATTCCCATCTGGTTATATTCTTTCTGTATTGATCTTGATTGGTGCACTCCTCAGGCACTGGCAAGCTTAAATGTCAGCAGTGGGAGTAGTCCCAGCATGATTTCCAGCTTGTCAAGAAGTTCTTTATCTATTCTAGTTGTCTGTTTTTCTGGTTTCCCAAAGAGGGAATACAAACAGCATCTTCTGTGTGTTACTGTTAGATATAGGACAATGCAGGTGGAAAGGGGCCTCAGGAGACATCTGGTTCAACTGCCTGCCTAAATCAGGGACAGCTCTGAGGTTGGAGCAGGTTCCTTAGGGTTTTATCCCATTTGGTCTTGAAAACCTCCAAAAATGAAGACTGGGTGGAGGATATAGTACCACTGTTAATGGGTGACTTATTCAGTCATGGTTTTGTTCCTTCAGTGTTTCTAGAAAAGAGAAACAAGCTGGTAAGGGTTTTGCTGTCAGTACTTGGCATTTCATGCCTTTTCATTCCCAAAAAGTCATTGAGACTAAGTCATTGGGACTAAGACTGAGAATATTTAAATAAAACATTGCTTGGCCTGAAACTTTGAGTTCTGGACTTGGTCTTTCAATAAAATTATTTAACACTTACAGATCTTTACCTTTTGGAAGAGATTCTGTTCAGTTGGGCCAACTACTTCCTTGTAGTCTTTCCCTCTTTATTTTTTGTGATCATACCTTGTATATTGTCATAATGCAGAAGGGGAGGTGTAGAGGAGCTGGAAATTAAGGCACCATTTTTGGTCTGTACAGTGATGAGTGGCAAAAGGATTTGTCCCATTGCCCTTGACCTGTTCCATTCTGTCCTAAAACTTAGAGGGCAGATGTGAAGCTGAAGGAATGTGTGTTTTCATTCTTCAGCATTTCTGGGGTCATAAGAGAAAACACAAGTTGTCTAACATCCAGGTGTGCTTTGCCCTTGGAAACTTAATAAATTTCTCAATCTTTACAATCTGAATGAGTAGATTTATAATTCTGCCTCCCTTCCTCCCAGCCTCACCGAATCATGAGAAATTTGAGAAGCGTGGCTTAGAATACTTAATTTTAGAAAAAGTAGCCTCCATTCCTTCCGCAGTTCGACAGTGGGGTTTGGTTTGTTGGTTTTTTATGAATGTGTTATGTAAAGGACATGGTACTAATTACTCATATATGTTACATTTTCAATGTTCATTTCAGTCAGTGATTTTTTTGTCAGAAGTTAAGGGCATGTTCTTTCTATGGTTTAATTTGTCTTTTAGTTGCTGATTAAATTGTGGAAGTCTATTAGAAGAATCAAAAAAAGTGTTACTTAAAGTTGTTTTTTCAAGGCTGTTTGTACAGTAATATTCTTAACTGCTTAATAATCACAATGAACACGTCCTATGAAAGTGGGTATGTCTTACCTTGTCAGGATGAGAGAATAAGATGCCAGGAGTTTGTCTCTCCTTTATAACCAAAATTTTGAAGAAAAGACCAGCAAAAGCTGTTGGTTTTGTGACAAGTTATTTTATTCCTTATTTATTTTTTATTTATTTCAAAACTACTTTGAAGGGGGTTATATTTTGATATGAGATACAGTTTAATAATAATAATTCTCATCTAATTCTGCATAATAAATGTGTGTGTCTAAAACGAAAAGTTATGAACACCCTGAAGTTATTGACCTACATAAAAATGCTTTTCTTTCAGATTCTGTTTGACCAAACCCAAAGATCGATTAAAGCACAGCTTCAGACTTTCGTTAAGGAGTAAGTCAATTTGCACTTGTAATGGGAAAATTATAGGTAAAGTAGAATTTAAAAACAACTGATTTGAATGGGTCGGTGAAACATCTTTCCCGAAAATTGCCAGCCATAAATTGAGAATTGCATATTAAAGCTTGTCAAAAACCATCCTACATCAGTGAGGCTTTAGATCCAGCTGTGGAAAGGTTGAGATAGCATGAATTACTGATCTTAATTACATGTTGTCATTTGTCTAAGCTTAGGGAAAAAAGTGCTTACCAAAGCTTTTCCCTGGTGAGCAAGAGATGCATTTATTTAATTTTCAACTTTGTCCTTTCCTCAGAAGAGAAAGACGGAGAACCTTCTATCATATTTTGTATGACTTCATTTGGATCCAAGCATTTATTAAAGAACATGAAAACAAAGAAACTATAACCGTCACGAGCGTGGTCTGTCTAGTGTATCTTTAAACACTTTTTTTCATGCTTTGGAATTTATTTGTTATCCATCTTTCCTTTTTCTTTAGAGATATTAGGAAATTTAAAGATGCAAAGAAACAGTTTGAAAAAGTTAGTGAAGAAAAAGAGAATGCTCTAGTAAAAAATGCCCAGGTTCAAAGAAATAAGCAACACGAAGTAGAGGAGGCAACCAATATTTTGACTGCAACACGGAAATGTTTTCGACACATAGCTCTGGATTATGTTCTTCAGGTAAGTGCAGCAATAAAAGTTATTTTTCCAAACCATATATATATGTGTGTTAGATGTACTTAGAGATCCGTCCTTTAGAAGTTCTTATTGTAAGCTTCTCGGAAGCTGTGGAGATTTATTGGAAAAGGAATAATTTGGTTTACAGGTAATGTCTTTTTTAATGAAATCTGAGCAAAATTAATTTACTTGATGCATTCTTATTGCTTAATGCTTCAGTGCATTTGCTGTAAAGACACAGTTGAATTTTCAATTTGAACATTAATTTTGGAAAAACAATATTTGCCTGATAATTACCTAAATGTATTTTGTGAGTTGGCTATGCTGTAGTTCCTTATATATTTGAAGTAAAAACTGTTACCTAGTCTGGGAAATACAAATTACCTGAATAATTCTATAGGATGTTGGCTACTGCTACAATTTCAGCTGTTGTCTTTGGGTTTTATTTAACAAATCCTACTTGTCCAGAAGCCTTGGAGTTTGGTGTTGTGCCATAGGAAAAATCAAGAACGTAACTACTCGTTTGCTTTTTAGTGCAGATCTATAGAATGTTGAGAGGTGTTCTTTGTCTTACTACTTTAAATCCTATGAAATAATAGTAACTTTTCTGTTGATACTTCCAATTCGCCTGTTTCATAGTTTCCCACAACTACAGCAAAACAGAGTTATTGCAACCTGGATGGCATGAGGTGGTGGGAGCTCCTAAATGGGCCTGGGGTTCTCCTATGATCAAACACAGAACAACCCTTTAAAATTGTATTAGTTTAATATTAGGCATTGTCACCTTCATTTGTTGACAGTCCAGTCAGTTATTTAAAGCTTAGTTAACTTTTCTTTTAATTGCATGTATTACCTGTAACATGAAGTGGGATTGATCTGATCAGCCTGGGCATGTGCAGAGATACAGAGGTTGGTGGTCAGTGGTCAACACTGAACTCCTGCCTTTTGAACACTAAGGGCAAAGTTAATTTTGATGTTTAAAAAGTCATGTGAATTATGCACCCCTTGATTATTTGTACTAACATCAAATAGTAGCCAGGGAGGGAGGGGGGGAAGCTGGCAGTTGTTACTATAGGCCAGTTCCTTGGGTGTGCATTGAACTGCAGCTCATCAGCCTCCTGGAATTCATATGTTCAAAGTATGAGCAGTTCCTGTGATAAAGATGCATTTAAGCTAACGGGGAAAAGTTTCTGCATCTCTTAATTAATGCAGGCAAAAATGAATTCAGCTTTTTGGCATTCTTTCTACTCGGGTGAGTTTTCTAGAAAAGTGACTTCACAACTATGGTATCTTTGTAGCTATTATTGGTTTTCAACTGTATTTCAAAACCTTTCTTTTCCTTTTATTTTTTTTATCCTCACAAGTTGAGGGTTTGTTCTATACAACGAATCTTAGTTATTTTTACTGCAGAAGGTTTTCCAAAACACCGAGTATTTAAGTATAAAAGTACAATCTGGTTTTGATTATAGCTTCAGTAAGTTTATTTCTTCTGCTGGAATTTTAAACTGACATGGAGGTGTTAAATTACAAAATCATGTGTGTTTCTGCTAAATGGGGCTTTTAAAGTAAAATCTGTAGTTCTGGATGACAACCTTAAAGATTAGGGGACAAAGAGGATAGAGGAACTAGGTGAATGTGAAAAATCAGTTATTTTTTCTATATAATTTGAACTTCTTCAAGTTCTAGGGCAACACCATTGGTCTTCAGCTAGCTTAAACGTGCAAGTATGTATGCAAAGTTACTCTTTGAAGCTGTTACGATCTTGCTTGTTTCAGAGGCTGGGGCTGTATCCCGGTTTTGGGACACCTCAGACAACATCAGCCCGAGGGGAAAAATAAACATGCCCCATCCTTTCCTCTCGGCTGTTGGGAGCCGGCAGCGCTGCTGAGTGCAGCTGCCTGAGGAAGTAGGTGGGCTGGGTCAGCTCATGCTGTTGGAGGTGGTATATAAGCCATCTTGAGTTCATTCTCTTGAAAATGGGTACCACTTTTCCTTGCCTGAAATATAATAACTACCTTTAGCTAACACGTGATGTCTTATACTTTTCCTTCTCATATAAGAAAGTTGTGGTTATCACTGTGAAATTCTAGTTTCACAAGCTTTTTTTGATTATGTCATTTTATTAAAGTGACAAAGCTAGCATGTGTCTTCTTTCCAAAGTGCTTTGTGAAGTCTGATATTGAGTTATTTTCTTTCAATGTTTTATGCTTCGATATGATTATTTGAAAGTAATTTCAAGTTTACTTTTATGGCAAAAATTTGCAAGTACAATAAAAAAAATTAAGTTACTTGTTTGCTTTTTTCCTAGATCAATGTTCTTCAGTCTAAAAGGAGAGCAGAAATCTTAAAATCGGTAAGATATACTTTATTTTCTATACAGAAGATGCTTAAATACATCTGAGATTTAAAATGTGACTGCAAAGCCGTATATTAAAAATTTCATCCTCTTAGCCATCAAAACATTAGCAGTGCATTTGGCACTTCGACAGTCAGTTTGGCCTTCACTGTAATTGGGCATAGATGCTTAATTGTGTTTGGCAGTTCTTTTGCTTCAGATTTGAACACTTTAAGGTTTGCACTGCTGTTGACTTTTATATGTGTTTCATAGTTAAAATCTACCTTTGTCTGCCAAGAATTCTGCTGTTTAGGTCTGCTATATTAACTTATAAACAATTATTTAAAATCCATTCTAAGATGGATTCAGCTCTTACTACAAAAGTGTTTTTTTATATGTAAATAGTATATTGTAATACTAAAGCATGTGGTATATTTGCTATGGGATCTGCTAAATTAATATACTGCTATATCTGCATGCTAGTTTTCTTCTGATTGTATTCTCTTTTCTGCTTTGTGTTATCTCTGTAAAAAGTTTGAGGTAGAGACTGCCAAATTAAATGGTGCTTTTCTTTCAAAGGTCTAAAGTTGCACTCCCATAATTTCCTTAATTCCTTTAAATAGCAAAACCTTTAGTTCCATCACAGCTTTAGAGCTGCTTACCATTCTGCTCTGCATCTTCCCAGCTTGTTTTCTTTTTTAAGACTGGACAGTGTTAAACAGACTTAATAGTGACATGTACTAGACGTAATTTTCTTCCCTTACGTTGATTTGTTTTGTTAATGGGTTTAATCCTATTAACTAATTTCTGAAATTTTGGGCTTGGTTCTTTGCTGCCCTTTACCTTGCGTGTTTATTTACAACATTGGAAACTCTATGAGATATTGATGTAAAATTACCAGGACAAAAGGGAGCAGAAATTAACCCTGGAATTGTATTTTAAAATTGTTCATGTGGATTAGTTAAGTGATATATTTATGTGATATCTGATAAATATTTGCCCTTTTAAAAAATATACTTTTTTTTCCTTGTAGATGTTATCGTTTATGTATGCCCATCTGGCTTTTTTCCATCAAGGCTATGATCTTTTTAGTGAACTTGAGCCCTACATGAAAGATCTTGGTGCACAGGTAACAAATTACTTTAAAGATTTGTAACTATGGGCTGGGATGGATGAAAACTCGATATATGCCTACATATCAGGTACATCATAGATTTATTCAACAAAAAGGGAACTGTAGTGTGATAGAGGCAAAGCACAAAAATACACTGTGATTTGAATGAAAATAGAAACTGAAAGTTGCCTATTTACTAAAATTAATACTACCTTTAGGATTTATATACTTAAACGTAGCCTTGTAATGCCATTTGAGGCATTGCATGGTATTCAGAACACTGGATTATTTTGTTTTAAAAGTTTTTGTGTATGACCCATGTTATAAATACATTTAGCAATAAAAAGTAGATTAGGTTTTTCTCCTTCTACTTTTATATGTTATTCACTGTATAAATTATGCAGTGTGCCAAAAAGAAAATTGATGTTAGTAACGTTGACCGTAAAACAGAAGTCTGATTTTTATCAAGTTCTGCAAAACCGAGTTCATACATTGAATCCTTCTTGCCCGGTTTTCTTGTTTAAGAGCACGCGATCACAACTTCCGGGTTTTCAGTAGATGGACCACAGCCAACTGCACACCAGAGAAATTGAAAAAGGTCATGCAAAATAGATTAGGAACATACAATATTTATCTGAAGATCTATCTGTGATGCAGGAAGAAGACTCATAGTGTCTTGTCTTGTTTTCAGTGCAAGTTGAATGGGCCTGGAAATACTTGTACAACACTTTATTATTTTTTTTTCTTTTTTGTTTTTTTTTTTT
>KZ505674.1:1450867-1493177 GCA_002844005.1 Limosa lapponica baueri
TTGTGTGAGGGGAAAAAAAAAAAAAGATGCCAAAGGACGAAACATTTAGAGAATTATCTATTTTGTAAGAGGGAGTTCGTTTGCCTAGAAAGAAATACTGGAATTTCCTGATGTTCTGAACCAAGGGCAACTGATCTTCCTTGTGAACTGCCGATTGCGCTGTCAGTAGTAGTATGTATTTACAATGGTACCTTCTCTTTTCCCTCTGTTGGTATCAGTTGATATCTTGATGGTTTTAGACCTTTTCAAATACTCCTTTAAGACTGAATGAAAGGCAATGCAATTACCACTATTAGTGTATACATTCCAGAACTAAAAATATAAGAGAAAAGGAAACGGTGCAATGGATTTTGTCTGGGTTTAGCACACATCAGTATGATTCTAGCTAATAAATTAGATAATTGTGATGCTTCTGTGTGCATGTCTTGGTCAATGAATCCATGGACACCATACTGGTTTATGCTGGGAAAAGTGTGGCTACTGGGGGAGAAAAAGATCAAACCCATCTAATGCAGCCCTTTGAAGGGGAGCAGATTTGTTCTAATGAACGAAAACTTGTTTTGTTTCCAATCCAAGCTAATTTCTTGCTAGGATGATGTAGTTTCTTCCTGGGGCAGCAGGCAGCTTGGGTTCAATTGTCTGAAGACTTTAGTTATGTGGGCTTTTGATCAAGTTTCTTGTTCTTGGGAAAGTTCTGCGTGACACTGCTTGAGAAACAGATGGTGTTTGAGCAGGTTACAAAGTAAACCATGAGCTGTTTGCAATTCAATGTTGCTGTGTTTTGAAAGAGCTGGAGATTTTGCAACCTTTTTTTATTGTGGCTTACTGGATAGTGTATAATGTACACAAGTATTTCAGGTAATATACTTCAGTGGAATCAAAATGATATCTTTATACTGCGAAGTCTTACAGTAACAGGTATGGAGACCTATTTTTGGAATGTATGTCTATCTGTAAATGAAATATCTTACTGTACACCATTTTTCCTTAAGGCATCAAGAACTGAAATCAGGTGCATTTGTTATTGTGGAGCAGTAGGTGCAAAGCTGTTTTGGTTCCTAGAAATTCAAATGAAAAAAAGGCCATATAATGAAGAAAGATATGCCTGAATAAATGTGTATAGGAGTAAAGTATTTATCAAACACTAGTATGTTCTGAATAGCTTTTAGGTTGGATGCTGTAAATGTTTTCCTTTTTATTTCTGCTGTATTTTCAGATCATGCTAATTCTTTGCTTATTTTGCTCATTTTGCATTTTTCATTCCTTCTCCTCCTTTCCCTTATGTTTTAATCCTACCCCATTTTTTCACATGACAGGAAAAAGCCCGATCACATCAGGTACCAACCAGCTTCTTTTATACCTTCCCAATGTTTCCTTGGCACGCAAAAAGCTCTTAATTAACCCTGCATTTAATTTTGATTACTTGCAATGGATGTATAAGTGGCTCAGTCTAAGAAAATAACAGAAGGATTCTGCCTGGGATGCCAGCGTACCTGCTGCTCAACACCTTCAAAAGAATGAGAAAGATTGAGCTAGTTCTAGCTAAAAAGGAACTAAAGCAAAGTTTCTGCACTCAAACTTCTGAGCATATAAGATCAGTTTTTTGACTTTCTCCAGTTGCAGTTGGTGAGACTTTTCTTATCAACTGCATTGGAAATAAAGATGTAACTTTTAAATGTTGTGCATTCTTAATCACTCTGTTTTATTTGCGTGCTGATAGCAAGTAGTGAAGGAAACCGTTTCCTTTTGAGAATCAATAAGCGTGATTCTCTTTTTTTATGTACAACTCAATTTAAATTTTATATTTCTTTTTGGCATTACTCTCAATTCTCAGAAATTGGAAATGTTTTTCAATGAATTTTGTATTGTTTCCTATTTAACAAATACTCTTTTGAATTGCGAATGTATAAATGATGGAAAACAGTTTCTAAACCCAAAAAACTATATTTAAGCACTACTGAGTGAGGACTAGTTGAAGATTCCCCAAGTATGTTTTCTCCTTCACCATTCTTCTCACCTATTTTTGACATAATGACACATGTAAAGAAATGTAGATAATGGCCAGTACTTAGTGCACGTGTGTTGCCCAAAGGCTTATGAATGTTAGTTCTTAGGACAGGGCAGAGGTGATGTACCCAACAACAGCCCCTTCAGTCCGTATATTATACCTCAGAAGTTCTTGGCTGTTACTGCCATAGACCCCCAGCCGTCTCTTTCCTACGGTCATGAGTTTATTGATGATACTTGGTTAATATGAAATAGCTCAAAGTTTTTGGCTTGAATAAAACTGCTGTGGTGCTGACATGTTGGAGGGGAGTCTGCCACTTTGATTTTTTTTCAAGCATACAAGAAAATGTATTAAATTTATTTTTCATTGACATCTACTTCAAAAGTGTGATCTGCAAGCTATACTACTTTCTAAATTGTTGATCTTGTTCAATTTTTTAAAAAGTAATCAAAACCCCCATGTTTTTTCACTGGACTGGAAAATTCTCTCAAACAGATTTAATTTCTCTACTAGGAAAAAAAGGGGCTGGAAAACTTTGAAAACTTCTAGACTAGGCTTTAAAGATGGCACAAATTTGCCTTACAATTTCTGTGCTCACTTACATCCAGTTGATCAGATTGGAGCTTATTTACTTTAGTAACTCCGTAAATATTTATCTGTAGAACAAATAAGCATTGCATTAATGAAGTTAATTACACTCCCTAAGGCCGTTATTAGGGATTTGCTCCATTGCATGTTACCTTGGGACAAGGCTGCATTATTTTTTTTCCCCTTTATCACTTAGACACTGGTTTTCATGGTTTTTTTATTTGGTGTTATGTTTGAAAAAGCACATAAGAAAGCCTGAGTTTATTTTCCTTTTCTAGTCTGCTCTTTTATTGAGTTACATATTTAAATATTAGCAATAACCTGCCTTATGCTCATATTTGATGCTTAGTTACTGCATCTGTGTTTTTGGGTGTTTTTTTAAAATAGATTACAAAGGTGATGCCTTTAAAATAGCAGTGACCAAAACTACTGGCGTTGATAAATTGAAAAAGCAACTTTTTGCATTATTCTGTTCAATTATCTTAACCCAAAAAGATGGTTATTATGTTGGAAATCCAGTATTAAAAGAAGATCCTGTTGTTACTTTTTAAATTAAATATATCTGCACAACATTTGAAAAGATTATTGTTAAAAGGTAGAATCTCATCTGTCTACTAAGTACTAACTTTTCTAACAAATACTAGATTTTCTGATTTGAATCTAACTTTTTCTATATATCTTAATTTTTCTTAACAATCTTTGTGTGCTTCTTTTCATGAATGGCTTGTGATGGTTGAATAAATATATGTAGCTTTTGTTACTAATTGTAATAAACTGTACCTTGAAGTTCAACAGCCCTTGGAGAATAAGATGATCTGTTGCAATACAGTCTTTTGCATACTGTTACCACTCAGACTAATTGGCAGTGCAGAAAGAAGTGATGTGTGGTATAAGTGGGGTATTAGAGATAACTGAGGAATTATGCTGTGATAAACACAGGTTCACATTACAAGCCTGAACCAAACAAAAAAAAAAAGTGTAAATTCCACTGCAGGACTGAATTATTTTTTTTTGTATTCCCTTTTCCGTTCAAAACCAGTGGTGATAGGTTAGCATTTGTTTGTGCATCCCCAGAAGAGCTAGAAAGGGCTGGCTATATTTGCTGGTTTTTTAATGTTCAGTGGTCTGATAAAACGCAGTTGTTACACATCTGAGGTGGTCCTGATTTTTTTTCCAAAATATGAATTATCTTTCCATTCTCTATGAATTGTATCCTATCAGAACCGTGAGTTTGATAAGGAAGGATACAGTTCAGAGGAGTTTAAGTGTTACGTTATCTTCTGGATTTTATAGGGTGCCTTAATTAAATCTTTCATTTGATGTTTTCCTATAAAGCTGAGGCTTAAGTTGGGATCCTACTTAAAAGGTTTTTCTTGGTTTTCTTTGGTTTTGTATGCAGTCTTTTTATTTCAGCATCTAAATTTTTAAGAAATGCCAAGTATAGAGAGATGTTAAACTTACATGGGATAGCGACACTGTAGTATTTTTAGTGCCTCAGTAAGTTATTTCTTAGTTCTACTCTCAAAGATATCTCAAGAGGGAGTAGTTTACATAGTTGAAGTATTTTTGTTATTCAAACTATCTGAATTTGTGTTATCAGTTACTTAAAATTGTATCTTGCTGCTAAAATACTGAAGTAAATGTTCTTTGAAACGAAAATGTTTTGTGTGATAGCTTAACTAATGTTGTCATAACACGAATGTGTTTGTTTAGGACTCAAATTATTTGAACCTTGCTTTCTTTTCTGTTTTGTCTCTGCTTTCCCTTTTTTCATTATTCTCACGAAATACTTGCCGAAACTGACCGCGGCATTTCTTTTGTGAACACTTTCATGCGGTCTCTCTGTAGACGGTATGTTAGCACGGTTTGGTCAAGCTCTGTAAAATCAGTTATGTATCCTCTGGGTGTCTCTCTGTTTGCATAGGCGCTGGTTCTCAATACAGAATAACCAACTCGTGTACCAGAAGAAATTTAAGGTAGGTATCAAAAAGGGGCTTGGCATATTTTGGGGTGGGGGTGATGGTTTTCCTGACGGATCAGGGGAAGGAGAAACGGTGCTGACACTGGCATCCTGGGTGGTCTTGAACAACCTATTGCACTTTCTAAATTAGTTTCTCCCTTTGTAAAATGAGACTAATAGCTACACTTTCGGATTTTGAGATTCCTGCACAGTGACTTGGAGGCATGTACCTTATTTGCCTCTTTGTGGGGTTTGTTACCTTCTTGCAGAGAAGGTTTATTAAGAGCTTTAAAAGTAGTTGGTCCCAAAAGGTTTGTACATACTTGCTGGTAGCCTTGAGCACTTGGGTTTAACTCTTTCAGGACTTGCTCTCACCAGTTACTTACTGGGTTCATGTACCCCATTTAGCAGTTTGCCAGGGGGAAGGCATGAAAGCATTTGTTAGGAACAGTCAGGGATGCTGTCTACGGGTATTTCATACTGAAAATGTAAGATGGTTCAGCAGTCAATATCAATATTTGGGCCTCTGCTTCTTTGGTTACTGCTTTAGAATCTGCTTTTGCACCACAAAGCTGTAGCTGTTCTTTGTGTTGGAAAAAATTAGAGAACTATATGGAAAAGGAAAAATAATTTAAAAAAAAAAAAAGGGTAGAGCTTATGACAGTTCATTTCTCTCCAGTGTTAACAGACCGGGTAGAGAGGCTGTTCCTTGTTAGCTGATGCTGTCAGTGAGGGGTCTGTGTTTTTGTGGTTGGAAAGAAAACAAACGGTTGAGTTTGTGTGAGCACATTTGAGTTGGGCATTTTGTGTTTGTGAATTCCAATTGCATTTTTATTTTTCAAAAGCACTCCTTTAAAATGCTGTTACCTTAGTATAGAATTCTTATTAGTTGAATCAAATTTTCAAAACCACGGCATCCGGCTTACAGTTTTTGTACTTGGCACTTATAATACTGCTGATTTGGTATAATCTTTGTGATTTATGTGTGAGCTAATTGCATCTCTCGGACAGTGTCTTTGAACTCCTTTGAATACTGTCATTTAAAGTGTTGATTATTAAGTAGATTGCGTTGTAGTTAAAAAGGAATTCTCCAACATTTCTATTCAGTTTTCATAAAATATAACAAAACATTGAAATTTATCTAAATATTTTCTAAGTATCTCTGATTCCACCTATTTACAATTTTATTTTTGGAGGGAAAATTTGTGTAAACAAGCAAATAGATTTAAATGAAAAATAATTTGGGAGTATTAGCAACTTTATTGTCTTTCTTTTATGTGACTTGTTTTGTTAAATTTTTGTCTCTCAGGATAATCCCACAGTAGTTGTTGAAGACTTGCGGCTTTGCACAGTTAAACACTGTGAAGACATAGAAAGACGTTTCTGTTTTGAGGTGGTTTCTCCAACAAAGTAAGGAGAAGTGATAGAGCATGTTTATTTAAAAATATATATGAAAAAATCGTTACATTCAGTTGTCTTGAAGTGATTAACATTTCTCTTGGGATAGATCAAAACAGGAAAAGTATCTGAACAATTCTGTTTTCTGAAATTTTGGCAAAGATTAAGTGATGCTGTGAGAAGTGTTCCTAGTATTTAGTTTTCTTTTGGCATTAAAGTAAACATGCATTCTTGTGCCTTGTGCATAAATGGCTTGTGGTTGTGGAGCTATTGTGGGTAAGCAGCAGCTGAGACTACCAAACCTGCTTAACGTAGAAAATAGATCTCAGTTTCTCCAAATTTCTGATTGGTATAATGAGAGAGAAACATATTAATAAGTTGTCATCTCAGTAGTGTTAAATTACATTTCAGAATGCGCTAAATGAACAGTGTTTTTATTCGGTAGTTTCAGCTCTAGCAGCGCGGTGCATTTGTTATTTTTGGAGAAGTGTGGCAGTCCTGCCACAGCCAGGGCACAGGACATTGATTTCTCATTGATGATTTTGAGATGAGGCCATTTAAAAATTTTTGATATAAGGTCAACATGCTTTTCATTTTGGATGTTACCTACGGTCCCCGCTCCTTAATAGATGGCTGTCCTAATGTTTGCATCCTCAGTTGTGGTTCACTTCAGCATGCGTTTTGCTCCTGTTTGCCTGTGCTGTTCCAGCCAGCAAGTGTTGGAACAGTTTTATGCTTCATGACCTGCTTCCTTTGACTGTTGGTGGGAAAAGTAGCTCATACTTTGTCAGAGGGCTTTAAAATAATTTTATCTTGATCTCAGTGAATGAACTGTGATCAAGGACTGATACCTGTATCTTGTGCAATTGTCAAGGGGGTAAATTGCATGTGAGGGTGCAAAAATGAAAAATTTGGAGTAAGAAAAGAAAGGGAATAGGAAGCTAAGCCATTCCCGGGGTTATTTGAAGAGTCGTGTCTTTATGTCCTACTATCTGCAAATAGTTTTGAAACCAGAAGTTTGCAATTCATAAAGGGTCAGCTACTTTATCTCAAAATAAATGGGTTTATTAGATGACGCCTACTAAACAATGTACTTGTAGTCACAGCAAAAAACTTTCTCAAGAGTCTGTATTTTACTGAACAATGTGGTGTTTGATCTTCGCTGCTTGGTCGGTCTCTGAATCTGCGTACACGTGTATTTGTCACAGAAGCTGCATGCTCCAGGCTGACTCGGAGAAGCTGCGACAGGCCTGGATTAAGGCTGTTCAGACCAGTATTGCTACAGCATATAGAGAGAAAGGGGATGAATCTGAGGTGAGTTTAAAACCCAAACAAACAACAACCCCCCTTTAGATCCTGAAAAATAAAAATAGAGAAAACTTCTTTTTATGAGAGGGGAGGAAAAAAGGATCTGTTGTTTGTCTTCCAGTGGAAATGCAATAAAGTTTTGAAGGCTAAAATTTATATCTAATCTGTTTTTCACTCCATATTAGTAGGTTACTTTGGCCTATATGTTTTGATGAGATTTTTCTGTAGTGGGATTAAAATTCATAGGATTATTGGATACTCCTATATTTAGTTCTGTAATTCTTCTAAAAAGCTAAACATTTTTTCAGTTCTACGGCTTTCCTTGGCCTTAATTGCAGAAGTTGCTTTTCTAGGATTCTAGTACACTGTAGGACCTTTCTTTCTTTAATATAGTGTGTATTTCTTTTTTTTTTAAATTTGTTTCTTGTCTGTTTTTTAGAAACAGGAAAAGAAATCATCCCCTTCTACTGGAAGCCTAGAATCTGGCAGCGAGACAAAAGAGAAGTTGTTAAAGGGAGAAAGTGCTCTCCAGCGAGTTCAGTGCATTCCTGGTAACGCCGCCTGCTGCGACTGTGGCTTGGCTGATCCTCGGTGGGCCAGCATCAACCTGGGAATCACCCTCTGCATCGAGTGCTCTGGGATACACAGGTTGGGGAGCTCTTCAGAACTATATTTGGGTTGTGCATTGATTTAATGAGGAAGGGTGGCGTTTGCCTCTTCAAATGTATATTGAAGCAAGGTTAGAGACCCCTAGTTGTTGTAAACAGAATCGATGTCACTGCTTTATCTGTATGAATTAACGGTAGAACTGTCTGAGGTATTTTTTTATGCTGTTTAGGAGCTTGGGAGTCCACTTTTCAAAAGTAAGATCTTTAACGCTGGATTCATGGGAACCTGAACTTCTAAAGGTATGATAGTATTTTTGAAATAAGTTTCTGTTTCGTACTTTGTTGTTTAAAAGCATCAGAAAGTTCAATGCAGGAAACACATGCGTGAGGTACAAATGCGAGTCTTAAATTTTGTACTCAAAAGTGCTTCTAGTTGTGTGTTGTTTTTTTTTAATTCATGCTTTCTTCTAGTACATGCAGTAGCACTAGTCATTCAAACTTGCGAGTCCAAACAACTTCCGGGTTCACAAACACACTTTGAGTATTAAGTTTCATCTGATACTTTCAACATGTAAAATGGAAACTGTTTACAGACCAATCATATAGTGGGTTGAACAATTTTGGAAGCACTCAAACGGCCTAAAGCATGATTGTACTTGAAAATTCAGATGCCGGCTCTTACAGTGAGATCTTGATTTCATTCTCCTGCTGGCTTATAGGAGAACTTTCATGCTGCTGCTCATGTGCCAAAATTCTAGCTTGAAACATGGTTCTGAAAATCATGTGACATTGAAATACCGAAATCGGAACTCAGGCATGGATGCGTGTGTGCAAGTGAAAAACTGATGCAAAGCCTGCGTTTCTAGCTGTGATGTTCTGGTACTTGGGTATTGCTTCTCAATTCTGAACAGTCAAAAGACAATGTGAGTGGGGGTGTTTCTCTTGTGGTTTGACCTTAAATAATTTTAATACCAACGTGTTCATGCTGAGGAAACAAACCCCAAAACTGCACCCCTTGTCCTGCTTATGTAAATACCAGAGCTCAGTATTCTACCTGGTGTTGAAAGCAAGAAGTCTGTTCATTTCCATCAGTAAGTTGGACTTTATGGGCCAAATTCTCCTTAAAGTAGTATCTGCGGGCTGTTTTTTATCTCTCATCTTTTTCTGTAGACATAACAGATTATGGTTTAGCAAAAATGTCTGTTGGACAAGATGGAATAGAATTGATTGAATCGTCTCTTGCCGATGGGATAAGAATAGCTACCGGCAAAGCTGGTGGGAAAAAGTGCCATTGTTAATGAGGCTGCAGATGTCATTCTGATTGCACAAAAAAGATTCTTGAATGACAGATGGTCATTTCTGTAGTCCTTTTTCAGAAGGGAATGGCACTTTAAAAGAGTGGCTATGTTGGGGTTTTTTTTGCTATCTTACTTGCAATTTAATTTCTCTATTCACTGATGGTTTCATTATCATGATATAAAACCATGCTCATTTCTGTAAGTGTACTTCTACCGGTGAAAATACTAAGCTGCAAAAATAGGCTGAGTGAGGTTAAAAACAACTAAACAGGTAGATAAAGCCTTTTGCAACTGTATTTAAATTTATTTATTTTGCTTCATAGCTTATGTGTGAATTGGGAAATGATGTTATAAATAGAATATATGAAGCGAAGTTGGAAAAAGTGGGAGTAAAGAAGCCACAACCTGGAAGCCAAAGGTAGTAATTTACTAGCAGTGCCTCTCCCTTTTGTTGTTGCTTCCTTCAGCCTCCAGCTTTTAAAGATGCTGCCACTTAACTGTGTAACTTTCCTTTAATTTACTCTGTTTCCCCTTATCACCAGTGTGTTTTGCTCTCTCCCTTTTCTCACTCTCTGTCTTTATTGGGAATTCCTCCTGTTGGTCCCTCCTGGTCCCTTGTTCTTTTTCTGATCTCACTCCATCCTTTTGATGATGACTGTAGCATCCTGCTCTTTCTCATCAACTGGGCACATTGCTTTTGTTTCCTGCCTGCTTTGTACCATCTAAGCCAGCTGTACTGGGTCTGTGAGTGCTCCTGGAAGGAGCCTGTGGCTCTGCCTTTTGTTTACAGTGACTTTGTTCTGAGGTTGACTTTTGTTCCCTGATCCCCAGAATTCTCTTTTCTTTCTGCCTACATTGTACGAGAGCTCTGCTGCTTCACAGCAGCCTTCTAATGATTGTTCTGCTGTCTGCCATTCCTCTGATGCTAATTTGTGCTTGAAGGTAGTTTCCTAATGTTTTGTTCTGCTGTGTAAGATGTATTTTAAACCTTTTTTTACCAATTTTCCAGTTCTGTGTTGCCTGCTCTCAGGCAGTTTTATGGTATAGAAACCAGCATTTTATAAAGTGTTGGCAATTTGGAGATGATAGTAATATAAATAATGTAGGAGATTTGCTGGATATTCCTTCTAGCGGTAGCTGCTTTTCAGCAGTTTCAACAGTAATACTTTTATAGCTCCTTTAATCAGTTTGTTACAACTGGGGTGAGTGTCTCATGATGATAACCTCAGGTTACAAGAAAAAATATTTCAGAATGCATTATGGAACTGGTGGCTGTGCCTACTTGAGGCTTATTACTGTTATGGTTCTCTTGTGCAGTCTGCATGTTCTTTTAGCAAATGTGATGTATATTTATCTAAGAAACTAAATATATGCTATATTAATTGGTTATTAATAATGTAAAACATGTATAAAGGACGAATACCGTGGAGTGGTAGTTTGACTAGATGGTTGTTGTAGGTCCCTTCCAGCTGGAAGTCTATTCTAAGTAACATACAGTAGCGAATGCTTATTTCTTCCACATAACACTTTCTAATGTCTCTGCCTAAAAGAAAATATACATATATGAAATTAACAACATCACTTTCTTTTGAGCCTTATGCAAAATTTCATCAAGAATCCAGAAAGAGTTAGTGTGCTCTTAGTCTTTCTGAAAATGTGTCATAAGTTTGTCTTATGTGCAATGCCAAACTACAATTTTGATTACTGGCTTTAGTATAAAATGGATGTTCTTTTAATATAGGAAAGTATTAAAATATCAGCTTACTAACTCCAGGGATTTTGTATATGACAGGCAGGAGAGGGAGGCATACATCAAAGCAAAATACGTGGAAAGAAAGTTTGTAGAGAGACAGCCTGCATCAATATCTCTGCTGGAATCTGGAACAAAAGTTTTGCCTCAAAGTCAACAAGAGAAAAGGCAGAGCGGCCCTGAAAAACCCCTTTTGGCCGGGGAACAAAGTGCGGCATCCCAAAAAGGTATTTACACACTTCTCTCCTTACGCATGTTCTTTTTCAAGTAACATATTTTTGTATTAATTGATTTCCTGCCTCATGCAGAGAAATTGGAATTTGTCTTTGGGTCATAGCCTAGTTCAGAAGGATAGGGGAGAAAAGACTTTTTCAGAGATGTGCATTTTTAGGTGGGGAAGAATTTAGAGTGGGGATGCTTATCATTCAGAAACATATTAACCACCTTCTTTCCTCCGTATTTTCATCCTTCTTAATTTTTCCAATAACGTTCTCTCCTGCCCTATCCCTTCCTTACTGCCTGCTTTGTGCTTTGCTAACCTGCATGTCCCAGCGGTTGCTGTAAGTAGCGACGAGGCGAGGCGGGAGTCTCTGTTCTGTCCTGATGAACTAGATTCACTCTTCTCCTACTTTGATACCTCTTCAAAACTACGTAGTAGTAAGTACTACAGCTGTGGCGTGTTCAGTATTTGCACTAGTGATCCATTGTGTGTTGTGGCCATCTCCCTGCCTTTAATCCATTGTTTCCAGGCTACTGCATTGCTTAGTGTTTTCATGAAATAATTTAAGCTTTTTTACTTATCCTGATCTTTTCCTTTCTAATAATCTTTGACATTTATTATTAATAGTATAAATGTTATGGTTGCAATATGTGACTTCATATTTTTCTATGGGTATGCTAAGAATATTAAATATAATTACAAGTCAATAAAAAAAATACATTCAGGACCAAGTATAAGAGCTTGCTTTATTATCATGGTGTCTGTGAAGAGTTAGTAGCTTACAGTCTGCGTAGTAATTACGGTTTCTCTCCAAAACAGTCCAAAGCAGTGACAGTGGGATCCAGCAGAGTGCTGATGACAGCAGAGAACACCTTGCCTCTACTATATCAGCGAACAGTTTGTATGAACCAGGTGCGTTAGGCTTTGTTCTTTAAGATGAAGATTTAATCACTATTGCTTGGTAGCATGCTCTTATGAAAGATACAATTCCTGTCTCTTCTGTCCTGGTGGGCTGAGATATTTTTAACAAGGGTAATGATTGCTTGAGTGACCTTTCCCTCCTCCAGGCGTGGTAGCAAGTATGACATTGAATCCTTCTAAATGAGTTCAGAGAATTATGGTTTTTTTCCAGTCAGATGATACTGAGCCAGAACTTTGTTTTTTAGCAGAGAGCGCAATGCTGCATTTTGATACAGACAAGTCTCCACAGAAATGCATAATCCTTTTATAATAGTTAAATCCTTGGAGATGGAATTCCTGTTAAGTCACAGATAATAGGCTTTTATGTGTTATTTGAGCATTCTTGCTTAATTTTTCTGTTTTCCGCTTATGTGGAATTGACCACGTCTTTAAACATTACCCCCTCTTTACTCAAAGTTCTATAAATTGATTGATGAAATTATTTGCTGTCTAACATTAGCATCCTGGGCTGACAGATGTATTGAGTATTGTCAAAATATCCAAAACATTTATTTATAAAGCAAACTTATTCTTCTGTGTCAAAGCACTCTTCCGAGGTATGTTTTAAATCCCGTAGTTCAGAGCTGTGGTGTGTAGGCAAAGCAGTGTGTGGCTTGGATCCTTTCTCTGACTGCACTGCAGAAACATGATGCTGTAACAGCTCAGGAAAGCTTATGTATGACAATGTCTTTATCTCCCAGACTTCACTCTTAATAACTTTTATTGAGATGAAAAGAAAGATTATGCTTTAGTCAAAAAGATTACAGCCACAGTGAGTAACTGGTGAATGACAATGGTATTTTTTAACAAAATTTAGGTCAGAACGGTATTAGCCTCTTATTTAGGCGTATCAGGCTGTTGCAGATAAGGATGTATTTGTATGACTGTGTCTCTGCAGGAAATTAGTCTTATTCGTACCTTTCAGCATAGGATAAAACACACTTCTATAATAATTTTTTAGAAATGTTATGGAATAGGTAGATTGAAAGGTATTTGCACGTGCCAGTAGTGTGGAGGGAATGTTTTCTGGGCAGTAATAATTCTGTGAAGTGGCTGTGCCCAAATGCTGGAACAGGCTAAAGGCATCTGTGATGTCTCCTGGCAGACTGGAGCAGCAGTGCATGGCGTTCTGCAAAACCTCAGCTACTTTATGCTAGAGAAACTACATTTTTGGTCAGAATTTCAAGAGGTACTTTATAAAAGCAGGGATTACAGATAAGTTTTGTTTTTCTTTTCAGAAGGAGACAAGCAAGAGTCTTCTGTGTTCTGTGACTCCAAACAGCCTAGTCCAGGGCTGCAGCTGTATCGAGCTGCCTTTGAGAAGAATCTTCCTGATATGGCAGAAGCATTGGCCCACGGAGCTGAAGTAAACTGGGTCAATGTAGAAGAAAACAAAGCAACGCCACTCATTCAGGCTGTGCGAGGAGTACGTGATACACAGCACCAGCTGACGGGGAGGAGGGAAGGGGAATAATAGGGATATTTCTGTGTCACTGTTCCTTTTGAACTGCTTGCTTCACTAATGAATGATAATGGGATGCTGAAGTTGTCTTTACAGTGTTCTCTCAAAGTTGTTTCTGAACTATTCTTTTTTTCCCCTGTTAAGGCTTTGTTTGGAATTATCTAACCTAGTAGCACTTAAATTTGATATGGAAGCAAATCCCTTTTATTTCCTTTGCCACATGACTCAGCGGTGAGAAGGCAGAACAGGTTTGACTCTGATTCTAGAGCTCTGGAGCTGAATTGTTTCTTTGCTTTCATTCCGTAGGGCTCGTTGGTTACTTGTGAGTTCTTGCTGCAGAACGGGGCCAACGTGAACATCAGGGACATGAAGGGAAGGGGGCCGCTGCACCACGCCACGGTTCTAGGACACACTGGGTAACTCCCCGCTCCAGAGTTTGTCAATGGCCAGCTTTTGCTATAGACATTAATGTGAAGCTTCTTCATTTCCCCAAGTATTCTGGTGTTTTAATATGTTTCAGGCGATCTAGGTTTTTCTTAGATTTTTGTGGTGAGAGAGGAAATAACAATTTGAATTATCGGTCTCATCCGCTAGCAAAACACCTGTAAACACACTTTGGTCCATTTTGTAAAAACATGTATTTAATAAGGCTTTGAAATAGCATGAACTTCTGGTGAAGACTCATAAGGTTTTTCTTGTTTTCTTAAGAAATATGATACAAATAAGAGAAATAGTGGTGTGTGAGGGCCAAGGCTTTTTCTGACTCATCCCAACTGTGTTGCACTCAGAGCGTATCTCACTTCAAAATGTAATATCACATCTTGCCTTTTGGAATCGTGGCTTTTAGCTGAAACTCTGTACCTGCTCAGCTCAAATGAGGAAATAATAATCTGGTTGGTGGTGCCCAAACTCTTTGCATGCATGAATTCTAATCAGAGTACAGCAACCTGGGAGAGTTTAAGACGTGAGCTCGGTCAGTATGCCCTGTTTGTTATGGGATATAGAAGAATTATAATAGCAGAGAGAAATAAGATCAGTTTCTATCAGGTACGTCAGGCACCCGTGAACCGTGTCCTTTTCCTGTATTGATTTGTCCTGCTCAGTGGTTCTCGCCTGTCGTGGTAAAAGGGATTACGTTTTCTGGTTCTACAGTTTAAGGTGACATGGGAAGGAAGAGTCTGGCTTCTTGCTGCAATAGCGTGATTTGAGTTAAGCTGCCTTTTAATGTGGATTAATTCAAGGTTTTGCTTACTGCTGTGTTAATGTCTTAATTTTTCTAGATGAATAATGCTGTTTTGATACGTTCAAGATACTTTGGACGATTTAACTAAATACATTGCATCCAGCTTGCATTTACTTGCTTTTTTTCTTTATTGTTGTAAAAATTATTCTTAAATGCTTTTTCTAAACAGGCAAGTGTGTTTATTCCTAAAACGAGGAGCAAACCAGCATGCCACTGATGAAGATGGGAAAGATCCACTGAGTATAGCAGTAGAAGCTGCAAATGCAGATATTGTAACGCTGTAAGTTGTATGTTCTGTGTTTGACCAGGTAACTAGGCTCTCCTATTCTGTTTCCAGTTAAAAATATAAGGAATGTCAAAATTCCGTTACATAAAAGCAAGGAGAGGAAAAGAAGAATCAGAGTGTGCACTATCTGTAGATAACCTCACTGATGTGAGATTCAGGAGTACATTGTAGGTCTTGAATTGCAGTCTTTCTTAGTGCTTTAAAGATGACGTCATTCTTCTTGTTTCCTAAATCACAGGTTGCGTTTAGCACGGATGAATGAAGAAATGCGTGAATCGGAAGGACTCTATGGACAGCCAGGTCAATACTCTACCAATAACCATACTGAAATGCAGTATAAGAAGTGTATTCAGGAATTTATCAGTTTACAATTAGATTCTTAGGACCTGAGGAAAATTTAAGCTAGGTTCATATAGTAATGTTTTTTATAAACAACTGACATATGTTAAAGTTTCATTGAAATTCACTGATGTGACTGTCAGATTATTTAGAGGAACTAAAAGGAGAGTGTTTAAAGTACATTATTATAGTAGTGTATGTTACTACAACCGTTACCAACCTGTTTTGCTGGTAGTTGTCCACAGTGTTCTACTGTTGATGTTCCATTGAAATTCACGCAGTGTTAGGATTTACCTGACGTTATTTAATAGCAGCCTTCTGATCCGGGCTGCTCAGAGACAGTTGAGGAGTTCATCTTATTACAGGATCCCATTCTCCTTCCTGTGGAATGGTCCTCTTTTTCTTTTTTTAAGAAAAAATGCTTGCACACCAATGTAAAAATGTACATCAATATTTCAAAATAACTCCAGACAGAAATAGGAAAGTATTGTTTCCTCAAATTTTATTTTTAAATATTTTTATTTGTTAAGATACAAATAAGAAACCAAACAGTCATTCTGAAGTATGTATTTTTGTATGCATAGTATCTCACCATTCGATGGGGGGGGTGGGCGGGGGGCGGGAAAGAATTGGCAGACATTTGAGCCAACTGGTATAAGAAAGTAACAAATTACATTTAATGAATATGTGCAATGTTATTCTTGGGCACTCAGTCCCAATTCACATTATGTTCTGATGTGATATTTATGCAAGCCATTTCTTCTATTATGGGATGCTTCCATAGGGACCTAACTTATTCTCATGCAAATATCAATAATGAAGGCACACTGGATTGTCAAGTTATACAGCTAAAAACCTGCCACTATACCACTATGGCAGTAGTGAAAGGCAAACCTTGTTTTTAAGGTCGAGTGAGTGCTGAGTACTCTTGGCTGACTCCTGTAAAGCCCTTACGTATTTTACACTGATTCATAAGGATTGCGTGTGCTTATGTCTTTTACCAGATTGGGGCTGGAATATACTCAAGGGGCAACACTGAATGTCATGTCAATATCCCAGACGAACTCTATTAAATAAACCAAATTTATTTATTTCCTAAAGTTTCTCCTTAAGAATAGATGTTTTTCAAATTTATTTTTAAAACAATCTTCTAGGAAATTCAAGTTAAAACAATAAAAGTACTATAGACACTCAGGCATTCAAATGCTTTCTTTGGCAGAGCAACAGATAATTTAAAAGTATATACTTGATTATGAGGTTAAATGAGGAAAAGTTCCCCACTCAAAAAATGCAGCAGGCAATGTATATGAAAAAAAGTCTATTGCCAGTTTGGCCATTTTGAATGAAAAGCTGTTTTCTGATATAATGCTTAGTACTTCACTGACAGGCTGAAGGTAACAAATACTGCAGTATTTTTGAGTCTCCTCATTTTATTTTAAGAAGTAAAAATAACAACTCTGTTTCAAATAGTAAAATGCCTTTGTTTTAAGCGAGGTAGTTATTTTGATTCAAAAGCTCTGTGCTAAATCATAAATCAATATTTTAGGTCATTTAATGGACCTGTTGTCCAAAATTATTATAAACCAGAAATGTGTTTCTGTAGTCTGTACAAAAAGCCTTAGTTGGTTACTAAACATTACAAATGTTTAGTAAAATGTTTCGTTCGTAACAAATACAGGCACTACTGCCATGAAAATATAAATGTGTTAAACTGGAGATGAGGGAGATTCTTTTCCCCGACATCTTGGTCACAATATTTTTTTAGACAGATTCTTCAATTAGGTAGTTGGAGTAAAAAGCTGGCTAAGTCTTTCTTTGAAAATATCTTCACCTTTTTTTCAGTTTATATGACAGTAGAATGTAGAGACCGTAGTTGGTACGGTCTCTGAAGTATCTGCATCAGATCGTATCTGATCCGTGAGAACAGGCAGGGCTGACAGTGGAAGGCAGAGCTGCCAGAAGGGACGGAGCTTGCCCAAAATCAGGGGGAAGGTACCCTTAGAGTAATGTTTTTGAAGTTCGGGCCACGGGCTGCAGCACAGTGTCCCAGCCAGGAGGTACTGCTGTTTCTTTGGGCAGCACAGCTCTGCTCTCCTTGACTCTTGACTTGATGAAGTCTCTTTTAGAAGTTGAAGTAAATATTTGAGTGCGTTAATTGTAAATGCCTGCTGGAAGGGTCGTGTAAATGTGTACGTGTAAGCACAAACCCTCTCTCTGCTGTCACGGGGTATGGTAGAGGAGGCTGGTCTTTTTCACTGCATATACATGTTAAATTATCTGCACTGCCCTTATTTTAGAACTCCTCTTTTCCAAAATTATGATTCTAGAAGAAAATAAGGATTTTCAAGACAATTGTATGTTTGCTGGGAGCTATGTAAGGGTAAATATTGATGGATGAGTTTGCTGTCATCAGAGTGAAGCCAACTGCCTTTTTCTTTGCTTTAGTAATGCAGTTGACAAACAATTACTAATGTAGCTAATGGCATCAACATTTGTCATTTAAATGTGCCTGGCTGGTTTGAGCTACCGAGAGAATGTACATATTGCTTTGCAAGGTACAGTTGGTCTTCCAAAATATTCCTGGTATGAGAACGAGCTGAAAGTAGCTTGTTCCACAAAAAGTTCATTTCTGGTGGTAGAAGCCATACGCACCATCGTACTGTTTCTCGTGTAATACTTGAGTGCTCATCTTCTGGTGCTACATTAAGTCTGCAGCTCTCGACAGCCCTATTGCTACTTTATCTTCCTGTCTTTTCTTGAATGTATGATGTGTGCCTTTTGAGTTACTCTGGTGTTAAATGGTAAAGCACTGTTACAGTATTTTTGTACATAAAATTTGCACTTTAGTGAAAACATTGCTTGGAAAGGGAATTTCCAGAATTCAATTTTAAAGTAGGATTTTAAAATAATTATAAGGTTTACAGTATTAAGTATTTTAATGCAGCATACAGACTAAAGGGGCACTTTATTTTAGTCTATTTTTGTATGTGATATTTTTGTTATGTAATAGAGCCAAAACCAGAGCCGCAATGTATCTTGCAAAAATAGCTCTTGGGTTTTTTTCTTTCAAGTTAATTTGAAAGAACCAAATATGGCAACTTGAACTACAAGTAGTAGTTCACTGGTGGAACCCGCTTTTGTATTAAAAGCTTAATTGCTTTTATATACAAGCTTGATTCCGCTTTGTGCTCTTTCTAGCTGTTCTTTTGGTGAATGTCACAACTCCCTTCCTTCATTCTGTGCTTATCCCCCAGTGCAAGCAGTTATCAGAAACTGTTAGAATAAAATGTGGCCCGTGCCTGCCTCCTCTCTAGAACACACTTGAAACTAAATCTGAAAACCAGAAGGGATTTTCACTAGGACTGACTTTTCCCAGTAGAGCAGTACTGAATGCATTTGTCTTTTAAAGTCTAGGAAGAATTGTATCATTACGTTTTCATATAAACCCACATGCCATGCATGTTAAATATTTCTGGAAGGTCAGTTACATTTCTGAAAGTGTTCTCAGATGAATGCAGTCTCATCTCCAAAACAATAATAGTTCTAATATTGAAAATGTGCATTAAAAGATGGAAAACAAAAACAGTCTAACCCTTCACTGTGGTGCCAACTTTTAAACACAAAAATCCTTTTTAAAACTGCCCTTTGGGGAAAAAAAAGTGGTAGAATAGTACCTTTCCACTGCATTGATATTGGAATAAAATAAAATCTTCCTGTTCCACATACGCGATGAGGGAGACTTGGGGTTGATTTCCTTGTCATGCTCTCAGTCAAGCTATCAGCAAGGACCAGTGGTGCTGGGATCTTGTCCTGTGTGGTCAGCGGTGTTGGGAAGACAGTAAAATTTGGATGGCTGCACAGTTCCTGACTGGACCAACTGGTTTATGTATTGAATTCCCTCTGCAGGCAGGAGGGTATGGTTAATGTTTTAAAGTAAAACCTGGGCTCAAGGCCCAAAATGCTGCGGCAGATGAAAGAATGTTTTAAAGTGGCAGAAGAGTGACTTGGTGAGAACTGAAGAAGGAGTTGGTCACTCCTGAGCGTGTGCTCCTGTGCAGGCAGAGCCGGGCAGGCGACAGGCCCGCTGGGAATCGCTGCCAGCCCTCGCTTCTGCCCTGCCCATCTACGAGTAGTTGGGTTGTGTGTGAGCACAAAGGGGGAAGATAAAAAAAAAAAAAAACAAACCACAAATGAAAGATGTTTAAGGAAAGTATCATCACTCTTACAGATAAAACTAAAAGGTATAATGAATGTTCAGTAATGTGTGTAAAAATTTATATTTGCTGAAGAAATAGACCGAAAAG
Source organism: Limosa lapponica baueri (assembly GCA_002844005.1). Taxonomy (NCBI): domain Eukaryota; kingdom Metazoa; phylum Chordata; class Aves; order Charadriiformes; family Scolopacidae; genus Limosa; species Limosa lapponica. Next base: position 1,470,600 of record KZ505674.1, read on the forward strand.
CTTTATGAACAATGATGTCTACTTAGGATTGTGGTTTTTTTATGCTGTTGCTTGCTGATTGTTTCTTTCATGGAGAGTTCTGTCTGGCTGTAAGACTTCTGACCTCTGTTTCCAAGAAAATTTTTCTTTATGCCAATTCTGCTTTTCTGGAGAGAATCTTGGTTAGCACCTCCTTGCAAAAACAAAGATTTTATTCTTTAATAGCTAATAAACATTTTTCTTTTTACATTGCTTTAAAATGCTTTCATTTTTCCTTTCTAACTCTGAACTTTCCTCTGTGTGGCTGCCCATGAGGTACTATTTCAGGTATAGTTTGGCTTTGTTTAATTTGCTTCTACAGAACGTGCATGCAAGTACACGGTCCCAAAGAGCTCCCATCAGCATCATTCCATCTATGAGTAATCTTTATACATGAATAAGTGTTAAACAGTAATTGGTAGCACAGTAGGGCATTTGTGCAATGGTGGGTGATGTTAACTATTGCAAATTGGTTAAAACTGTTTCCCTTTTCTTTTCTACCTAGGAGATGAAATTTATCAGGACATTTTTCGTGACTTTTCTCAAATGGCATCAAATAATCCAGAGAAGCTAAACCGTTTCCAGCAGTCAGATTCCCAGAAGTCTTAAGTGTCAAGAAGGAAAAGAACCTGATCTTTATAGTGCAAGTCTTTTTTTACTTTAACGGAATGAATTATATGCATTTTGTTAGATAGTTCGGATAAAATGACCACTCTAATGTAGCTTTAGATTGTGGTAGCTGGGGAAATGTGTGAATTGTTTTACGTCCTACAGTATGTATACCTCAGCAGCTGAAGAAAATGTTTAAAAATAAATAAATAAATGCCTGCTAGCTCAGTATAAAAATAGTACCTGTTAGCAAGTATGGCGTTTGTCTGCAGTTCGTACATAAAGTTAGCGGAGCATAGCTGTGTGCGTTGCAGACTCCGGATGGCAGGACGGTCAGACCACCTTTGCTGTTTAGTGTCCCCTACTGTCATCTCTCTCCCTGTTGCCATGAAGAATGTGCCTCTGACAAGAAGGTCTGGGTTGCATTTTCTGGGACTGTTTGGAAGGGAAATTGGGTAACGACTTACTGAGTTGTCCTTCTATTTGTGGGCCTGTAACTTAACAGATTCTCTTGTGCCTACACTGACTGGTCAGAGGTAGGCTGTTAATAACAAGAGGTGGTAACTCCCGCTCTTTCACAAGGTTTTTCACAAGTGGAAGCTTTAACACCAGGCTGGCCTTTATGCTGGTGACTGCGGGTCAGTCACAATAGGTGTCTATCCTGGAGGACCAAACTTCTAAGAGCAGTCTATTTTTTTCTTTTATTATTTTCTCTTAAATTAAACTTTCTGTGCAGCGAGTATACTTTTTAAATGAGCATGTGGAACCTTTCATGAACAATAAACTTAATCCTTTTGGACATGATGTGGGGTTTGTTTGTAGTATCTTGACATCAAAATTTGAAATTTGAGATATGAAAGTAAATATTGAGCCAGTGGAGTTTGTGTAGAACAGTCGTGGGAAGGCTGTTTGTTACCTTTCCTTTTCGCTGTTCTCCCTACTAGCCCTAAGCTGAATGTATAAGATCTCATATGTAATGCAGCCACCCTGAATTTAGGGCAGTCAATCCTTTATATCAGGAAGCAGTATCCTTTATATGATCTGCAGAGATGTGTATGTAGACGTGTTACCTGAACTAAGGTGTGCACAAGAAAACCTAGGAATTTCACTGCGTGTTTTTGCAAAGTAGGGAACAACCATAGTCTCCAGCTGAATTCTGAGGGCTGCAACACAGTTTGCTTTATGGAATAGTGAGCTCTGCTCTGCTCAGGTGCGTCTATAAATGGTGTCTGTAGATACATGTTTATGTGTCAGGTTATTTAATACCTAGATAGTAATCACCTGAAGCACTAAAGCAGCAGATGCAATTCTTTATGCTCTATTTGTCTGCCCTACACACAACTTTAGGAGAATTTTTAGGTAGCATAGTATCAATCTGAGTTTTTAACAATCCTAATAGCCATGGCATTATGCCAACCTGCTGTTTGAATGTATTTAGAAAATGAATTGGCTTTTCTCCAAGCTGGCTGAGATAAGAAAAATTGGCTAAAAAATTTCGGTAAGCTATGGTAAACTGTCTGGCATGTTAAATTTGTAAGGTATTTCAAATATTTATCATTTTTCATCAAGTGTGGAATAATGCATCAGATCTGGATGATTATTGCTGCAAAGCTAATAGCATTTTAGAAGTTTCCAATAGATTCTTTTTCCAAGCAGAAGAATCTTACAAAACAGTTCTTGCTTTGTGAGTGCTCTAATTATGCTAGGAAAAGCAGATTCTGCCCATTTAGAAAGTGTGTTTAGTCTGAATAATAAGAAACTTAAGAGTATCACCTGTAAGCAGTAGTTTCTAGTAAGTTGTCTTTTAAATAGCTGTCTATGAAATGATAATATACTTCCTAATCTGCAGTATCTAACAGCAGTGGATGTTATAGTAGATCTTAGAGAAAGTAAAATTCCCAGTGTACAGATGGGACGATGTAAGATATGGCTATGTATAATATACACTTTAGACATAGGTTTTTCTAAAGAGTTATCTTTCGCAGCCTACCTGACAGTAGTATATGGTGTGATTGGCTGCAATGTAAAGCTCCCTAAAGCTTAATGGCATAATCGCTATCTCAGTCCGTGCTTCTTGGAAAAATGTCTGAGAGACTTCTTTTGAATCTCTGCTGGTATTTTCCTTCCTAGCCATGAGAATCTGTGACACATTTTGCAGGACAGCTTCCTGTAGACAAAGAGTTTATTCCCAGTAGCTCTGCAGATCCATTTGCTGCATTCCGGACTCATCTGTCTGGGAAGCAGTATTGGCCTACTTGTGCTAAAGGACTAATAACATACCTGATCCCTGGGTTGTAGTGTTCTTTTCAGGAGCTCTGGAGTTGTAATGGCTCAGGGAGTAGGTAAGTCAGTTCTGGTCCTGCAGCCTCGTTCCCCAATCCTTTTAGGTACGCTGGGATGTCCAATGTAGACTGCACCCAGTTAAAGCTTTTTTCAGGTCAGGTGCAATACATGTGTCAATACGTTGCTCATCAGCAGAAATGAATATGCCATGAAGCTGCATGAAATGCATTGAGGGCTTAGTCCTGCCAAAGTCTGTCAGGGTCGGTGCTCCAGGGCCTCTGTAACTCAGAGGATCCAGCGCTCGGTAATACGAAATATTTTTATTTCTAGTACTCTGAAGATCTGGATTTCGATATCAAGTTCTAACTCAAGTGCTAATCTTCTGCTTAGTAATATTAAGAAACTTCCATTTTTATTACAATACGAATCTGAGTATAACTAGAATAAGACAGTAGTGCTCCATTGTGGGTTAGCATCTTGTACTCTGTGCCAGGTAATGGGAAGCTTCAATTCCAGTTCATGTTTCTGTGTGTGTATGAAGTATCATAGGTCTCAGTCAGTGAGGTACAAATCAGTAGATTCCTAACACAATTTAAAATCAGCTTTCATGTGGATTTCTAGTAATTTAGTAGATAGCCCATTGAAAGATTTTATAATATCTTTCCTAGCCAGAGTCAGATCGTGTGTTCCAAAGGTCTCTTGGAAAGACAAATGTTGAGGAGCTCAGCATATATTCTAATGCATCTTGACTTCACAGGTATAATTTACTTACTTTGCACGTTGGTTAAAATGGGGTCTGTGGTGTTTCCTTAGTGATCTGTATCGTTTTGATTGTTCATAAGGTTTCATCTTTTATCTTAATGTCAGTACAGTGCATATAAACTAAATTTTTTGAATTATCATACTGAATTATGCCACTGAATTACATTAGACATGCTGGAATTTGTCCCTGCAAATTTGGGTGAAAGCGGTAGATGGTAGAAGTCTTCCTTTGCTTTCAGAAGCTGCACATATTGCTGTCTGAACGTCTGTTTCAGCTGTTTGTTAGTACGTTGTAAACTTCAGCCTCTTTACCAATTTAGGAGCTAATCTAAGAACTCCATGAAATCAGTGGCAGCCTTTCCACTGATTTCAGAAGCTTTGGATTGTATCATTCCTGGCCTCTAATGTTAGTGTATTAAAGGACCCTGTATTGATACTGCATTTTTCACTCTGTGGGGTTTTATATTTTACCTATTTATATACTGAGCTAAAATAGTTTTAGAAAATGCAACCAGACCTTCCAACTGCTGTCAGCAAATCCCCGTGTAAGAAGAAGTTTCTCCTGTTTTGCATTATGACATCAGTACACACGTGTTGTCCAAATTATTAGAGTTATCCTAAATGGAGCAAAAACTTTGTAGCACTAAAGAAAAAAGGTGAGAACAGGAGTAAGCATAGGGTTGGCTGTGGTGCTTCCAGGACTGTGGTGCTTCTCTGCAGCCATCTGTTTTAAAGCGTGGATGTTAACTCTGCTTTTTGATCATGAGAATCCCGAATGACACAGTGAATATAAAAGGACCATTTGATAGAACTACAAATAGTGTGTAAGTACCACAGGCATAATATTTTTACACTGTTAAAAGGACTGAGCTGATTATTCTGATTATCTAATACACTTGAAAGTATTTTGAGAGTCAGTTTTGCAAACCTATCCCCTCTGCCCGTTCACAGGTGGACACTTTTTCCCAAGTTAGAGATTATGCCACTTTTTGTGCACCCTGGGAGCCAAACTGACTTCTTGTCTTGTACAAAAGCACATTTTTAAAACAGGGAAAGCTCCAGAAAGGCGGTGCTGGGGAAAAGGATGAATGTACCACTTTGGTATACTGCCTTTCATACACTTGCTTTATCTTTCTGCATACAGTATTTTCTTGTTTCTCTTCCCATGGAAGGACATGATAGAGGAGGAAAAAATCCCACTCACTTTTCTGTTAGGATTTGATTTTCCATGTTTTGATAGAAATCACTGAGAAATTATCATTTCCTCAAGCAGAGAGGTTACTCTGTCTGAAATAATGAACTGTTGTTTTCTTTATCCACGTGTCACTCTGTACTCGGTGTTTTTTAAGCATTCCAGCAGTAAAATGCTCCTGTGACCCCTTCCCCCTTAAGGTGTAACTGTAAAGAATGTATAACCAGCCCTAGTTCGCATTTATTAAGTCTGTAGACTTTGTATCCAAAACTTGAATGTAGTTTTCTGTAGCTTGCCCTTGTAAATGAGAGAAACGCATTATTACCTTTGTAGTTAATCGACTGTACATGCTGTAAGGATTGTAAATACTGTACTTGATTAAACCTTTGTATGCTGTCAACCGCCTCTGTCTGTGGGGCGGGCTGAGGGAGAGGGGGGCCGCCCCCCAAGATGGCGGCCGCCCCGCCCCGACATGGCGGCGGCCTGAGGGGAGCCGCCCCCCAACATGGCGGCCGCCCCGCCCCCGCCATGGCGGCTCTGGGCCGCGCGGGCCGGGGCTGGGCCCGCTCCCAGCCCTGCGCCCTGGCGCTAGCCGCTGCCCTGGCCGTCTGCGCCTTCTACTACCTGGGTGGCGGTGGCGAGACCTTCTCCAGCGCCACCCGCCGTCTCCGCGCCACGCCGCCCGCCCCGGCGCACCGCCACCCCCAGCGCGGCGGCGGGGAGGTGGTGGCGGCGGCGGCGGGGGGCCGCGACCTGCATCTCCTGCTGATGTTCACCAAGGCGGAGCGGAACCCGGCGCTGCGCGGCAAGGCGCAGGCGGCCCTGCGGTCCCTGCTGCGGCACGGGCGGCTGGGCGGCGGGGAGGCGCTACACCTCCACCTGGTCACCGAGGGCGCCAGCAGGGACATCGGCCTGGGCCTGCTGCGGGACCTGCTGCGCGGAGCCGCCTTCCGGCACCAGGTGCGGGGCGGCGGGGGGCGGAGGGGCCTGCCCGCGGGGAGCCCAGAGACGCCGTACCGGCATCCGGGCCTCGGCCGCCCCCCGTTGGGCTGGTGGGCGCATCCCGGGCAGAGCGAGCGTCGTCTGGGGTCTCGCCAGGCGTTATGGAGGAGCGTGTGAGGGTGTGGGTAACGTTAACCTGCCCTAAGACAAAGGCACCGGCAGTTCGGGGAAAAGAAACTTCCTCAGCTGCCAGCCCTTGTCCAGCTCCTTACAGGAGAGCGTCTCCTTCCCACCTCTCTGGAGAAGGATGTGTCTCTCCCTAGCCTCCTGAATGCTTTGAAGGGCTTGTTCTGTGTGAGCTGAGACCCTGCGGCCTGTAGGGAGGTGGCCGGAGGTGTCCCGGTGCAGCTCAGCGATGGTCTGGGCCAGGGCTGGGTGGCTGCGCGGCCCGGGAACGCCTCTGGCCAACCACTTCTGCTGGAGAAGAGCAGCTGCTCTGGGCAGTGCTGCTCCTCTTCTGGGCACCCTGTTGTTGGACCCAGTTCAGTGCCCCAGCTCAAGAACCGTGTCTGCTTGTGCATAGATGGATTCCTAAGGGGTCCTGTGGGACCGGGATCAGGAAAGGCTGTTGCCCTGCTGCTAGCAGCTCTTGACAAGGGGGATGGAGAGCCTGCAAAGGTCAGAGTGCTTCCGTGTGCAGATGTTCATCCTGCTACCTGCCGGAGAAACGGTTCTGCCTCCCAGAAACATAGTCAGTGCAGTCCATGCAATCAGGCTCTCCTTCACTTTAGAGAGGTGTCTGAAAACTGGATGAGTCTTAAGTTCAGAGACTCCAGGTAAACTTGACTCTCCTGTCCTGAGGTGCTGCTGCAGAGTGTAGCTTGGAAGTGTCCTCTGCTCCTCCCGTAAGTTTTCGTCTCTCAGGTAATTAATACTAGCTGAACTCTGCTCAGGTGCAACCTTAATGTTGTTCATACAGATCACTTGTTGGTAATTGATCCCACCCCTCCTTTTTCTTAAACAGCACTTGGCTAGTGCTGGTGCTCAGTCAGGTCATGTATCCGTGGTGGCAACCTCACTGTGCCGCAGTGCTCCTCACTCTGGAGGGGTTGTGCGCCTTCAGGAAGATTCCTCCCTGACACTTGGGGTGGGTTAGCAGTGGCCCATGAGGGTGCGTGCAACAGCCTAGCTCAGGTTTGTGTCATCGTGTCACCGAAGTGGGAGGACCACCAGGCCACCACTGTGTGCAGATCCCTTGCAGACACCCCTCTGTGTGTGTGGCTGCCTTGCTGCTGTCTGCTCTGCTCAGAACCCGAATTCCTCTGCGGGCTGCCTTGCCACCATTGCTACTCCCAGGGGACACAGGCTCCTGAGTGGAATGTTGTGGGAGGTGGGGACAGGCAGCGATGTGTCTTGTGGGGTGGACCTCTGTCTGTAGGTGCTTGTGGAGTCGCAGTAAAGCCTGGCTCACAGCTCAGTGAGGAGGGCTTGCACCAGAGCTGATCTCTTGGGTGTGAGTGAGTAGTGTGGTCAGGAGGGCTCAGGTGAGGTTGCACTGGGATCTCCTCAGTGGGACAGCTTCTTCCCTCTCTCCTGGCAGAGCCTGACGTGTCCTGGGTTCATTAGCCAGCCTGTGCTTGGTGCTGCGCTTCGCATCTATCTGCTTACCTGTTCTTAGGCAGAGTTCCTAGTAGAGAGCAAAGACTATAGCCTGCTCCTCAAGCACACAGCTTTACCCCTAGTACTGTGCCAGTTTCTGGTAGGCCAGCAGGTGACAGCACCTCTTTATTCTTGCTGTAGCCTACCCCATTCCTCCTCTTTGTTGGCAGGAGACATCACCCTAACTTGGACCTTTGGTGCTGCTAAGATGTTGAAGGTGGTTGATCCTGATGCTCAGGTAGCTCCAGCAGTAACCCCTCTCCATCCTGAGACCTCTCCTTTCCTGGTTCTCTTGGTGTCCCCAGAACACTTTCCTGGTTCTTATGTTTTTTTCCTAGAGCAGGCCCAGAGATGAGGCTTGATAAAGTGCTCAGAGGGCAGCTTGAGCTGCAGGATTGATAAAAACCCTGAACTTTACCTTTTCTTCAAGAGGATGTGATTCAGGCTCTGCTTTTGGAGCTGTCCTTGCTCTCCCCTTCCAGCAGAGCTGGGATCAGTCAGGTCCTCTGTTAGTGAAGCCCAGGAATCAGACCTGCATCCCATCCCTTGGGGAAGGCCATGGGCCAGCTCTTGTCCCTTCCTAATCAGATTCAGGAACTTTGAAATCTCCTGGAGAATGAAGCAGCTGCCAGGGCAGGGCACAGAGGGTGGGAGCAACTTGGGCACAGGAACCCTCCCTGCTGGGCAGGGCAGACCTGGGCTATCCCACGCGTGGGACAGTCCTGACGTGGTATCACCAGTCCCATGCGCCTGTCCAGATGTGTCCCAGATGTGGCGCTGGGGGTGCAGCGTGCCAACAGTGAGCAGCAGATGGAGCTGGTGCTCCGTGATATGCTGCGTGGCTTTTTGGCGTGGGATGGAGAGCGGCGAGGATGGAGGAAGTTGGCCGGGAAGCATCAGTGTCGAAGGAAGGACTTGCCGCACGCCAGCACCCAGCCAGGCCCTGGCCTTCCTGCCCATGCCTTGTCCTCCCCGCCCTGGCTTGCGGAGGTTCTGCTGGGCTTTCTCCAGGGCTTTTTTATGCTCGCAGTTGGAGAGAGCGTGTCCTGTCCCGTGGGTTGCAGGGTGATCCCTGCAGCCTCTCCTGCTTCCCGCTGAGCGGGAAATGCCCGGGAGCGAGCCTGGGCATGTCTCAGCAGCCCATACTCTGCTTACAAAAAGCCCTGACTCGCCCCGTTTCCTGCAACTCTGGGCTGCGTGCTCTGACTCCCTGTGCTGATTCATATCACTTATTTATTCCGTTCCCCTCCGAGAATAAAATTAACCGCGCTCTGCTTGTTGCTCTTCCTGGTTGCTTGTTTAGATCAGCCCCGTGGAGGATGCTGCCAAGCGCGGGTCTGATGCTGTGCGAAGACATCTGGGGTGAATGTAACTGAGCTGCCCTGACCCCGCGCTTGCAACAGAGCTGCAAATACACCTGGTGTGACGAGGAGGGAAAGTTAAGGAGAAACTAAATGTGGGTTGTTTTTCCCTAGTGAATCAATTGAAAGGATCTTTTCTCAGTGCAGGACGTGTGTTTATAAAACTGTACTTGCACAGGAAACCCCTAGAACTTGCTTTTCTTAATGTCCTCAGCAAATGCGGTCGGATTTAGCTACGGGGATTTACTGAAAGCTGCTACACAAATAAATAATGAAGTACAAAATTAGCAGCAGATCAACAAGCTGTGCTAAAGTCAGCAGTGGGTAGAGGAGAAGCCCTTGCAGTCCTGGAGAGACTGCCCAGCCTGTGGCTGCGGAAGGAAGATTCAGCTGCTCAGGAGTTTGCTCTGCAGAAGTGCCTAACCAAAGGGTGGGCAAAAGACACCATTTTTCCTGTTTTCTTTGGCAGAGTAGGGAAGGAGGATGATGCTGTGTCTGGACTTTCAGGAGTATTTTTCCCATGATTGGGGAATGCACTCTGCTCATTTTAGAGGTGGCTGGAATTGGTTTGACTTTTTTTCCCCCCTGCTCAGCAGTTTCCTATGTGCTGTGCAGATCTCAGGCTGCCTTTGCTGGTTGCAGAGGGGCGGTTAAAGGTGCTGTATTTCTTCTCCACTCTTCTCCAGTCTCGTCGGACCCTGAAGCTGCCCCTACAGAGCTGGGCTGGGAGCAGAGCATTGTGCATCCTGGTGCTGGTGGTACTCAGTGCCTTTGCACCTGCAGAGTGGTGTGTTTTGCTGTGTTTCGTCACCTGGGATCGCTGCCGGCAGTGGTGCTGGGTGCTGCCGATGTGCTCCCCACCACCATGCCGCTCTCCTGCCTGTTCCTGCAGCGCTGCTCTTGCTAATTGTGATGGCAAAGCTGTTCCTGCAGCTCGGCAGGGCTGGGGTGAGATGCTGCCGTAACGGTACCGGTAACGGAGTTTCCTCCCGTGCAGTGTCTTGGGGAATATGCTGTGCTATCCAAAACCAGGTGCGGCTGCTGATGAGCTCTCCCAATGCACTTTCCCGGTACGTGTTGTTCTGTGTTTTTCCTGACATCCTCCTGCAGGCGCTTGGCCCCGAGCCCAGCAGCCAGGACGCCAGCAGCGTGGCCGCCCCGCCGAGGGGACACGCTGGCCACGGAGCCTGTGCGAGGGCTCTCAAACAGCGTCCGGCTGACAGCAAGGTCCAGTGGCCAGGGGTGGGTGTTTGGGGTGCCTTCCCCGGGACGGGGCCTGTGGGGACTCTCCTGTGACTGTCCTCTAGCGGTACCCCACCATGGGCTCGGCCATCGTGCCCAGGGTCAGGATGGGCCCATCACCTCACCTTGTTCAGAGTACTGCAGGTCCCATGGATGGCTCCCTGCCTCCAGTGAGCTCTGCTCTGCTGTGAGAGCACTTTGATCTGGGTAGCATTTTCTGCAACAAAATGTGGGAGGAAGAAACTCCGGACCACTCACTGCCTCTGTGTCTGTGCCAGCCTCGCTGGGTGTCAGAGCAGCCCCTTGGGTGTCCTGTAGAGAGGATGGTCATTGCACCAGCTCAGGCTCCACAGCTGCCTTTTCCTTTGAGACTTTTTTAGTTTAGTTTAGGTTTAGTTTTTTAAAAAGCAAATGCTCTGTCTTGTATATTTGAGTATATGGTGCAGGGCTGCTTGCTCTTAAGCAGATGAAGTTTTAGTAGGAAAAAGGAGTGAACGTAGAACCCTTGAACAGTTTAGTTTGGAAGGGACCTCTGGAGATCGTGGGTTGAGTTCCCTGCTGAAGACTTAAGGAAGTGTCACTGTATCCCTCAAACAAGGGCTATAGGCTCCCCTTTCCAAAATTCACGAACTGCTGCAAAGTTGTGTCCTCGCTGGCCTCAAGTTCCCGCTGTGCTCTTCCTGCTTTCCCTGGCCTGAAGAAGGTGGCGTGACCTTGAGTCTCCACACTCCAGTTCCTGCGCTCCCCCTTATCCGCACCGGGGTCGTGTCCCTGTCTCTCTTAATTACCCTGAAATTCCCTCCTGTTATCTTGCATGATTCAGTGACCTGCATCCTTCTGTGTGTATAACAAGCGTCAGGCTGCGTGAAAGTTCCTGTTCATCAGACTTTGACCAAAATTAATTGTAAGCTTGTAAAATTTCAGCAGCTTACATTTGCAGGGTACATTCTAAGTTGCTCCTGTTTCTGGCCCATAGCGCGGACCTGTGCCGGCGTACCAGGGCCAGTACTGGCGCAGGGCTGAGGAGTGCAGAGCATTGGTGGCTGAGGGTGAGCAAAGCTCCAGCACAAGCAGGCTGAGATCCCTCTAGAGAAGACGCTCGGCTCTGCTGTAACTCCTGATACTGGGATTTTTGTCAGCGTGCTGTGGCCCGTCCTCCCTTTCCCCCTCCAGCCCCAGCAGGACGTGCTGCAGAGCTTGCCTCTGTGCCGGGCTGAGGTTCAGGAAATCCGGGCTGTGTCCCTGTCACAGCCTGCCTCTGCAGCAGGGAGCAAGTCTTGGTCCTCAGGGTAAGTGACGTGGTCTGGTTCGCCTCAAAACAGCAGGATGCCAGAGCCCGGGGCGAACTGTCACCTCTTCTGATGGACTCCATATGGGAGACCAGAGATGTGGTTGCATTAGGCAGTGGGAACAGAGCAGAAAAAAAAAGAAACCCAAACAACAAACATCGAACAGCCTTGATTGTATGAGTGCATTTGAGTCTCTCTGGGCCCATCTCACGTTTATGAAATGGATGTAAAAATCCTTTCCTCCTTTCCTTGACAGCTTAGTTGGCTCTCACGGCAGGGGGGTATGCAGGGGTCAGGGCAGTCAGGCCCCCGTGTCCAGCTGCAGTGCCACCAGCAGTGCCTGTGCTTTAACAACCCCCCCATCCCCGGGCTGGGGCAGGCTGAGCAGAGGCTGCCAGCCCTGGGCCGGTCGCCAGAGGCGGTGGCTGAGTGGTATTTCTGGTGTCTCTCCTAGGTAATAGTCCATGATGTGAATGAGCTGACAGAAAAGCTGTTTCCAATCGTCGAAGCCATGCAGAAACACTTCAGCGCTGGATCGGGGACCTACTACAGCGACGCAATCTTCTTCTTGTCAGTTGCAATGCATCGCATCATGCCCAAAGGTGAGCCTCCGCTGAGCGTGCCGCAGCAGCTGCCTCCGGGAACACAGGCTTTCTTTTTCTTCTGCACAGAGATGTTATCCAGTCCTGTTTGAAATGCAAAGAGAGTTAGTGAACTTTTGGGGTGGGCTTCTGGGGTTCTGCACCTTCCTGCAGAGTGACGGGCCCTTCGGTTCAAGACTGTCTACATCCAGGTCTCCACTGGCGTGAGTGGCGGGAGGCTATCTGTGCTGCACGGCACCTGGCCCTGCCCTCGTGCCGTCAGATGGTAGGAGAGGTGAGACAGAAGCAAACGTGCTTGCTCTGGGTGTGTTTACAGCCTCCTTCCCCATGGGGTGTCAGCAGAAAGAGGTGCCACATAGAGTCATAGAATGGCCTGGGTTGGAAGGTGCGGCTGTGTGCTAGCAAGCGTCAGCAGAGAGTGGTTTGTTGTTGAGCCTTTCCTCTTGGCTTCCGTGAGCTCTTGGAAAGCCTTGCTCATTAGCAGCCACTAATCACTTAAGTTTCCTCATTGTGCCTTTGCTCTGCTGTTACTGAGTGTGGGAACAACAATAAATCTGCAGGAAAACAAGGCAGCTGGCAGAGGGGCTTGGCTCAGCTGATGCCATGTTTTCCTTCCCCAGCTGCACTCGGGTGCTTCTCCTGGAACCGGTGTGCTCTCTAGCCTTGGACCGGTCGCATGAGGAGAGTGTTGCATCCTTGGGCTCCAAACCCCTTCCCTGCAGCTCCCCCAGCCCTGCCTGTCCCTTCCCAGTGCTGGTCCCTGGGCTCTTCCTGCTGGCTGGCTTGCTGGCCTGACACACCTGTGAGGGCACCGTCCTCTCCTGGGCCAGCCGCTGGCCGTGTTCTCTCCCTGTGCCACGGCAGTGGTGGCAGGGAGCCCCGGGGTCCTGCCTGGCTGTACACCTGCCCCCAGAGGAGTTCACCAGCCTCTTGAAGCTGCTTGTGGATGGCACGGAGTGGTGGCCCGTTCCCACGTGTGTGTTGCTGAAATAGCTGTTCCCACGGTAGGACCACTGGCAGCTTCCTCAGCATCTAGAGCCTCTGCCCAGCCATAATATTCCCTGGAGACTTCCCACCATGGATCTCAGGCGCAGTCTTGCTCTTGCTGGGACGTGAGCGGTTGAGATTCCCTGTGCCCCTCCTGAGCCCTGTCCTGGTTTGGCTCTGCCCAGTAGCTCCTGCCTCTGTACTGGTTCATGAGGCTTCTTCTGGACATGCCCGTGTCTGGGGGGCACAGCCTCCCTATGCTAGCTTGTTAAGTGGTTGCACAGTGGTGTTATTTTGTGCAAGCAGGGAAGAGGAAACAGGGAGGTGGCCCCCTTCGTCCTTCCCAGTGGCTGTGGAGCAAGGCAGCCCCAGGGGTCTCATCCAAACCCCTCTCTGTGGTCTACAGCAAATGTGCTGTACTTTGTTCTCCATTAGACTTGGGTAATTTTTTTTCCTGTCTGGTGATGTCTGCATTGCGAGCACTTTGAAGTTCACTGAATACAAACGACGATATTAATGCTGGCTAATTCACTCCTCCCGATTCCCTACCCTGTCTTTACCCTGTGCTAAAGATATCCGTGTCGTGCCGTCTGACAGCAAGAAGCTGCCCAGTCTGAAATGCCTTTTCTGAGTTCGTCAACTCGCGAGTTGTCTCGTCTCTTGGAAAGCTTGTTTGCTCTCCCTCAACTTGATGGGGCTTTCAGTGGTCTGGTCTCGGGGCACAGGATGTTTAAAGAAGCATTTTTACAGTTTCATGAGCTTAGTTTTTGTTTCAGAAGCTGCTAGTAAAGCTGATTTATGTTTCCCTTGCAAGGGAGGTCAGATTTACTGCGCTGGGTGCCTGGTGATTTATGGGGCTGGCGGGGCTCCCCGGCCCCTTCCTTGCTTCCCGATGTGCAGCCAGCACTGGACGGGAGGCAGCAGGGAAGGCTGCAGCTCTGCTGCCCGCTCGCAGGTGGCAGAATGGCACTGGGCTCCTACCGCTCTCCCGGCTCTGACAAACCAGCGTGAAGAAGCTACTTTGCTAAGGTGAAAGGACTGAACCTTCTTTTTCAGGCAGTATTAGCACTTTTCCTGGTGCATTTCTGTGCCATTTCACCTGCTCTGAGTGCTGTATCTTTTTGTGCACTTTTGCAGGCACATCTGGCTCCATAGTTTTAGCGCTTTTCTGGGGGAAGCCAGATTTGATTGGAAGCTTAAGCGTCCTCCAGCAGAAATGAAGGCCCAGATCTGACTAGTAAGCTCTCTTGTGTGTTTGTTTGCATTTGTGTTAGTCGGTCTACAGGTTTTTTTCAATAGCTAGCGACCTTTGCATTGAAGTTGCCTGGCTTTAGTTTCCCAAATTTATTGTTTTTTGAAGGGAGGCATTTCTGTAGTATGACTACTTGATACTGGTCATGATTTGTTTGGAGCCTTGGGATTGTGACAGGGCACTGACTTTGCAGACTGATGGCACTTAAAACACCAGGGTTGGTTTGTTGTTGTTTTTTTTTAAATACTTCTGTGGAACATGTGCTGGCTGTGTGCGTATCGCACTGGGAATAAATGGGTTTTGCCACTCAGCCACTCTGTCGTTCACTGCTGCTTGGGATACTTGCCCAAAAAACTTCAGATCTAAAACCTGCAGCTGCCAAACTATAATGTAACAGCTTCTTAGCTGGTGTAAATCATGGAACTCTCTTGCCTTAAATGTCTTACATCAGCGGAGTTAATCTGATTTAAACCAGCTGGGGAGTTGGTATGCAGCGTGCAGAAGTGCAGACTGCATAACTCTTGTCTGTGCTTGAGGCTCATAAATCCTCTTTTAATGCGGTGTGGCCAGGCCCGAGGAGCTGGAGGAGGACTTGATGCATCGTAATGGTTTTGCAAGGGAGAAGTGATGGGAAAGGTACACACAGAGAGGACGAGCAGGGTTCAGGCTTGGGAGGAGCTGCCAGGATGAGGGTGATGCCAGCACTAAATGGTTTTGGGACTTGCAGAGCAGTGCGAGGAGGAGAAAGGACGACAAGGACTCAGACATTTCTACTTTCCTTTTCAGTATGCCCATCCAGAGGTGGCCTCTCACTTCCCGACAGGCATTGATCCCTCTAATCACTTGTCATTTTAGTTGTGTAACTTAAGAGGACCCGGCAGGCTTTTTATCACCCTCCTTACGGACTCATGAAGGAGTAGTGTCTGGGCAGGTCTGCCTGGCGCGCAAGAGCAGGGGACAGACTCCTGGTGCCGTGGGCAAGGGGAGGAGGAGTTGGAGTGGCAGAGGGGCAGCCTGGGCAAGCTGTGGGCTCCCCAGGGAATTCTTGGCCCCTATCTTTGGCCCAAGTCAGGCAGTTTTCAGGGAGAATTAGTTTAGCAACTGGGTGTCCTCAGCAGCTGGTGGGCTGAGGGAGAGTCCTCAGCTGTGTGTGGTGGGGGAAGCACGGCCGGCTGTTGCAGGTGGATAAGCAGCGCTGTGTCCAGGGAAGCACCCGCCGGCAAGGAGCCGTGCTATCGGCTTCATAGCGGGTGTCTGGACTTAACATCTGTGACACACTGGGATCAAACGGGAGGTCCGGTGGTCTCCCTGGCCTCAGACTCTGAATGGAGCGATTTCTCCAGCTCATTATCAACAGCTGTGCTGATTATTAAGCATAGACCAGATTATAATTATGTTTGTCCAAGCTGCCTGTTAATGACCAAGCCGCTTGGGGTTTGGTGCTCCTTGCAGCAGGCCCCAGCTGCTGGCTCCGGCTTGGTCTCCCACGAAACTGATATCAGCCGTAGCCTGCTCTGGGAGTCCCGGCCCGGAGACAGGGAACTCTGTGAGCATCAGCTTACGCCTTTCCCACCGAGCAGAGCCGGAGGGAGGGCAAAGGCCAGGGAGGAGACGTGTCAGAGCAAGTGCTGAGCTGTGCTCTGTCTTCCCAGGGCACCTTGTCTGCACTGAGGCCGGGCACCCGCAGCGCTCCTGCTGCCAGCTGTGGGGTGGGGAGCCTGGGAGCCGGGGGAACGGGTGAAATGGAGGTATCAGGAGAATAGTCTGTTTGCTGGAACAGCGCCTTGACAAGTCACTGTCTTCTGCTAGTGCACTTCTGTAAAAGCAGGCAGGCAGCGTCCTGAAAACGTGATCTATTGCCTTTGGGAAAACAGGAGTTTGTAGGGGTGTGTGTGCGCGTGAGGGTTTGCCACTGCGGCTGCAGCGTTCCAATCTGTAGTGCGGGATTGCCCGGGTCGGGCTCTGTTTGTGCCAGGTGACTGCACCCGATGTTTCCCCTTGACAGCACCTGTGTGCAGTGAGTTACGGTGCATTAGTCCTCTGTCACGCCGTGAAAAAAGAAACGTACATCAGAGGTCTGTAAGGTGGACCCCAGCAGAGGAAGATGGGGGAGAACCACCTCCTCTTCTTCCTCCTCTCAGCTGCAGAGCAATTCCTGGTGCAGCTAACCACAAAATTCAGCGACTTACATTGTAATAAATGAGCATTTTGAGAGTGCATCACTCCTGATCCCTTCCTGGCTGGCTGAACACTGCCATTGTCACTGAGCTCCACCGCTTCGGGGGTACGCAGGGATGCAGCGGGCTGGGGGGTGCTGGGAGGAGAGTGCCTGTGTCCCAGATGCTCCAGGCCCAATTGTGTGTTATCGAAGTGGAGATATTGTGAAGAGGCACAGAAAATTGGGGTCTGTGGTGGAGTCATGGGAGATGGCCCCAGAGCCGCATGCTCCCAAGCCACAGTTCCCATGGGATGCTGCAGTAGCTGAAGGGTTTATTTTCTGGCAAAAATGTTTCCATCTTTACAGGGGTGGAGGGAGCGTTAATAGTTTCTGGTGTGCTCTCATAACCTCCCTCCCTGCTTCATGCTGCAGCCACGTGAAAAACAGCCAGATTCCTTCCCCAGCCTGTCTCCGGGCTGCGCTTGCTCATGTCAGATCCTGTGAGGAGAAGAGAAGAGGCTGGAGTGATGGATTTGTGAGCAATAGGGAGAACAGTGCCAGCCATTGTTCCTTGCTGGGGCGAGACTGTTGTGCCATGGGAGCTGTTTTCATGGTGCTTTTTGGGAGCAGGCAACAGCAGACCTCTAAATAAGCCCACCCCAGGTAAACACTGGAGGTGGTGGCCTTGTAGGGGGGTCCTCACCTGCCGAAATGAGACACTAACCCCATCCAGCTGCCTGTAGGACCTGCCTCTCCTGGCAGGGGAGCCCGTCGGCCCCAGCCCTGCTGTGGAGGAGCCATCGGGAAGGGCTGTGGCCATGAGGGGGATGCGGATGCTGCTCAGCAGGTGCCTGGCAGCCCCCCAGGAGCTTTGGCATGGAGGAGGCCCCTTCCCCATGGCACCGCCACTGTGGGGGCCAGCATGACCCGCAGCCCCCAGGGGTGGTGTCACTTCTCATCGTTTCCGCTGGTCGCCTCTCGCTGCGGTGCCACCATCGATTATTTTTGGATGTCCTAGATCTGTCAGGCCGGGGCAGGCGTGTGGCTGTTTACCCCCCTCCTTGCAGACCAGCAGGGTCTCGCTGCCCGGTGCTGTGGTGGGTGCTGCCCTCCTCCCTCCCCAGCCAGCTCCACTCCCCCATCCCCAAAGGGTAGAAGCTGCTGGGGGTCACCCGGCATTGATGCCAAGGCTGCTCTCCCCCACGGCCTTGCTCCCCGCCCTGCCGTAGCTTGTTAGAGCTTAGCAAGAAGAAATAAGGACAAAATTTGCCTGCAGCCCCGCAGCTCCTTCCCCCACCATGTGCAGTTAATCGGGACGTGAGCTCATCCACCTTAATGCATTTATTTTCCTGTATCTCTTTTTGGTTTCCCTTTCCGTCTCACCCGCTCATTGTTTCACAGCTTTCCATCTGTGCTGCTTTGTAATTTATGGCAACCTGGAATTAAACCTTATTTTGTCTGATTATAAGGTTTCTTGCTGCTCTTCCTCCAGCTCCAAAAAGTATCTTCACGCTCCTCCCCCAGTGGCACCGTATATTAAATACATAGCAAGCAGCAGTTACAGCTCCATCCTGAAAGCTGTTGTGTGCTCAGCAGTCTCTGCCTTGGAGTCCAGTTAAGAGCCAAGGTGTTGAGCACTGCTAAATATTAGTCCCTCAGACTTTGATGGATTACAAGGAGACACTTGGATGCACAGGAAAAATTAATTTCCTGGAACAAACCACATCCATCTCCTGCCGAGTCTTCCCCATCCCTCTGGAGGTGGCTGCGGGGTGTGAGCAAGGCGAGCAGAGCGATGCTGCCGTCAGCACCCGGGGCCATCACTGCTGCACCGACCCCTGGGCTCACCCAGGTGCCTGCCCTGCGTGGGTGTTAGCGATGATTTGTCATCTACCTCTGGCAGGCAG
This sequence comes from Limosa lapponica baueri, assembly GCA_002844005.1. Lineage (NCBI taxonomy): Eukaryota > Metazoa > Chordata > Aves > Charadriiformes > Scolopacidae > Limosa > Limosa lapponica. The sequence goes on from KZ505674.1 coordinate 1,488,863, forward strand.
CCTAATTTTTTAATTAGCTGATAGGCTGGAATTGCTGTGCAGAAGCCGCTGCTCTGCTCGGCTGGCTGCCTAATTGGTGCTGCAGAAACCTGTGTCACAGTGTGGTTAGAGGCTGGGGCACTTGGGCACGTCCCTCCTCGCCTCCTGCCCTGCCCTGGCACCCTGTTTGCAGGGAGGGGAGGCTGCTCGATGGGGAGAGGGGCTGCTAGGCTGCCCCAGAGTGCAGAGGGGACCCTGGGCTGCACGGCAGAGGCAAGGACCTGCTTTTAAGTGGGCAGCTGGAAGGTAAGCTGTCTGCACCTTGGCAAGCCCTGCTGGTGCAGGGCTTTGTAGGGTCATCTTCTCTTGGGAGGGTGGGCTCTGGAGCAGCACCAGGTCCTGGGGAGGGAGACTGCAGCCCCCCACAGTCACTGACGTGCTGGCAGTGAGCTCTGCAGAGTGTGTTGTGCTGGCGTGCCCTTGCCTCGGCTGCCTTCCTCTGGGCGAGGCTCTGCAGTGTGGTTGGGGTCAGCTGCGCGGGCAGTGGTGATTAATCCTGGAAGCAGAGGGGGAGACTTTATCTGTGGAGAAAATAAGGCCTGGCACGGGGAGCACACAGCCGGAGAGGAAGCTGCTCGCAGCCCTGCTGACAGCAAGAGGGAGAGCAGCCGGGGGCAGCCAGCAGGGCGTGGGGGCGAGTCAAACACAGGGAGCCTCTAACGAAGCGCAGGATGGAGAACCCAGTGCATTAGTGTAAATAAACTACACATATCCATGCTGGGCTTGTCACGGTGCTGGCATCGCCGCCAGCACCGCAGCTGCCTGCTGTAGCTCAGGCTTTTGGGGGAAGCTGGCTGCTTTGGTTGGGCAGCACCCTCTGGGTTGTGTGGGGACCCTCCAGAGCCTGTCACCTGCCCCGTGCCCATGCCTGGTCTTGGTGCTGGCCATGGGAGTGGTGTTTTTCTTGGCCATGCATCCCTCTGAGCCGGCGAGGGTGGAGGATCCTGGTTTCGCAGCCAGCACGGGCGGCTTTGCAGAGCCACGCATTGCTGCTGGCAGGCAGGCTGCCCACCGGAGCAAGGGCTGCTGCCACCCTGCTCCATGAGGTTTATTGCCTGGGGCAGTGATCCAAAAGTCACTGCTTGTCCTTCATGGCTCCTGGTTTCCTCGGTATGTCTCCCTGTCATGATGGGGACAGCTAAAAAAATCATTGGTAGTCAGAGCCAAACTAAAAGCGATGGAGAAAAGCGGAAGGGAAGCTGTCCAGGTGTGCCCAGCATTTGCAGATCAGCAGACATGAGCCCTTCAGCCCTTCTGAACTCAACTCAGAGAGCCTGGCCACCTGGCCCTCTTCCTTCTCATGGTTCAAATCAAATGGCAAAATGCATAGCTACTCCCTGGCCTTTCCTAAGACCCCTGGCCACAGCCCCACAACACCCAGAGCTGCAGCCAGCAGGGGACACTCCAGTCCCTTTGCTGGGTGGTGTCACCCGTGCTGGCTGGAGCCACTGCTGTCCCTGCAGAGGGTCTCTGAGCCGCTCAGCATCTGGCAGCTGTCTGTCCCTGCCTATCACCCTGCCCTTGTGAAGCCACTGCCCCCCGCGCGGTCTCTAGAAGGATGGAAAGGGCCTCTGTGTCCTTTTGTTGCAGAACTCACTGCTGCTGGCTCCACGGGGAAAGGCAGAGCAGCATGCCTGGGCTGCACAGCATGGTCGGCGATCCTAGTGGTGTCCTCCTTGGTCTCACCTCTGCTGGGTCCCTGGCCCCAGAAATCACTGCTGGGATGCAGCATTGGGGTAGGGAGATCGGAGTGCTCCCATCTGATACATGCTGGAGGAATCTCTCCTCATTGGTATGGTGCACCAGGGGCTTAGGTCCTTAAAAGCAGGTTTGCCGAGACAGGTCAACACCCCGGTACAGAGGGTGGCAGGAACACAGCCAAATGGCCTTTGGTGACAGCATCGGTGACGGGCATCTGCCTCAGGAGTGTGTCTGAGGTTTGGGCACAGGGCAGCCTGGGAGGGTGGTGGCCTGTCCTCTCCTGCCATCCCACCACTCCCTGCAGCAGCTCTGTTGCCGACCAGCTGCACGCAGAATTTTATACTCTGAGGAGGGAGCTGAGCTCATGCCAACATGAGCCTGTCGATGGGCTGGAGAGCTGCACCACCTCCAGGAGATTCCAGTTCTTGCTTCTTCAACTCTAAAGCTGTTTAAACCACTGCTCAATTAATAGCAATTAAGACCATGCCATTTGCTGGACAGCTTCTGCCCTTTGCATTGTGATGGCAGCTCACCGTTTCGCTATTTGTTCCTGGATATGAGTTATTATTTTCACTCCTTTCCCCTTGCCATAGAGTGACAGTAGCTGCTGGTGGTGGCATCCCCCTGCCCCAGATCTGGTGTGGTCTGTGTGGAGAAAGAGGGTTTGGAGCCGAGGCTAGCGCTTACACTCCAGCCCTGCGCCTGCCACCTGGGATTGGCTTTGCCAGCGTAGCAACCCTCGTACAGAGAAAGTTGTTGGGATGAGTGTAAATGAGTTTGTCTGTAGAATAGCCTGTGCTGCCTGCAGAGGCCAGGGTGTGGGGCTGCAGGGTCTTGCTTTTCTGCATTGGCTAAGTGTTAGAGACCAATGCACAGTTGGTGAACCGCCCTGGGCTGCCCACACCTGTGCCCAGGGGTGCCTGGTATCCAGGAGATATGTAGCTCATGTAGGAGCCTCTCAAATCACATTTCGTACTCCAGAGACTAGTTTTGGCCATCAGTAGGCGACCTGTGGATGCCCCAAGTGCCCGTGGAGGGTGTCAGCATCGTCTGTGCACGGGGAGTACCTGCTACTGCTGCCCACCTCTGCCCTGGCTGCCTGCAGCACTGGAGAGGTAGCAGCTTACTGGCGGCAAGGGTGCCAGAGCAGGAAGAGGCAAATAGCCAAGGAGATCTTTGCTTCCATCAGGTTTCTAGCTGGCAGCTGGCATTCCCAGAGCAGCCAAGGGAGCCATACCCACAGGCTTATGTGCTTGGCAGCTTCCCCTAGGCTCTGTGCAGGCTCCAGCATTCACGTCTCCTGTCATCCTGACCCTCCATCCATCTCCTTTCCTGTAGTTTTACCTCCACTGTTTAAATCTCTTGCAGGCCACGCTCTCAACTCAGGTTAGGGGAAAATAGTCCTAGCTTATGGGCAGGCTCAAGGCTGCAGGTCAAGAAGGGCTGGAGGGGTAATAGCCGCTCCAGGGTTGCTTGCTGCATAGCATCCCCAGAGCTCTGCCTGGGTCGGCCAAAGCAGCGCCTCTCCTCCCTGTGCCCCTCTGCTGCAGCTCACCATCCTGCCTGACTCTTCTGAGAAGAGTGATTTGCTCTGAAGCTCACGCTGCATGTCAGTGGGGTGGTCCAGCTCACTGCATGGCTTCTCCGTCCGAGCCTGAGGCAGGCCATAGGATTGGTGCCTCCTAGGAAGAGCCGTCAAACTTGCTCCAGAAGCTGCCTCTTGCCAGAGGGGCTCCTGGACACTTCTCAGAGCATCCAGACATCCCGCCAGGCCTCTTGGCATGCACCTGGGGTGCCTGCCTGCATGGCAGGGTGGCTCTGCCAGGTCTTGGCAGCAGGGCACAGGGAAGTGACCTCTGCCTGCCTGTGCCCCCTTGCTGGGCTGAGGCTTTTGGGGGAAGGAGAGAGCGCCCGCATGAGAGATCTGCACCAGCATCTCTCTAGAGCCCTGCTCTGGGGTAGCCTTGATTCTGCCTCTCTTCAGCAGCAGAGCCCTGGTGGAAGGCGGCTTGGGCACTGGTGCTGGCTCTCCCTGCTGGTTTCCAGCACCACAGATCCTGCTGTGGGATCACACATCCCTTAAGCTGGTCTTTCTCCTCTGGATGTGGCTGGAGGGAGGGTTTGAGCTGAGCCCAGAGAGCAGCCCTGCTGCAGCTGCTGGTATGAGGCTGCAGTAAAACATTACGAGCGTTAAATGGGGCCAGCCTGTGCTGTAAAGCTGTCACTGCTAATGGACATCATCTCCGCTTTGAGTGGCGTAACTCCCCTTTACACACGTGGCTAGAAGAGCTGGAGTTGAACGAAGCAGAGGGTAATACACAGTATGGCAAAGTTGGAAAACTCACTTGCTGAGCAAAATACTCTCAGCCTTTTCCCGTATTTCCAGCTGGGCCCCTGCAAGCAGCTTGTGCTGAAGGGAGTATGCAATTCCTCCACCCCTTTGTCCTGGCAGCCAGGACAAAGCGCTTGGTAAAAGGGCGAAAGAGCGTGATACATCGTAAATATTACTGCCTGGCCCCTTGCCAGTCCCAGGCAGAGAAATCATCTTGGCCGTTAATCTATCCATGCAAGCTGC
>KZ505674.1:1504570-1515610 GCA_002844005.1 Limosa lapponica baueri
CGAGACATAATTTGTGCATTACGTGAAAAGTTTATTAAGGAATTACTGATGTCATCAAGGAAGAGCTCAGTCCGTTGGTTTGTCAGCGTTTTTCAGGGGAGGGCTGGAGGTCCTGCCTGAGCTGGACCCTCGCCCTGAACCTGTCAGAGGAGGGTCAGGAGATCCCGGTGTGCACACCAACGCATCCTGCCCTCTGTCCCTGGCTGGGAATTGGGGTGGCTTTGTCCCACAGTGACATTTTCCCCTGCAGAGCTGGGGGTACGGCTGTGTTGGCGATGCCATTGCACATCGCTGGGTACATGGTGCTCCCAAGCAGCATGGAGCTGAGATTTCCTGGGTCACACAAGCTGCTCAGCTTCACTAAGGCGCTCTGGGCCAGGCTGGTACTGAACCTGCCGCCCCAGCTCCTTAAGGGGTTTAGCGTTTGCACATGGGAAATGAGCAATTAGCAACAAGGGCTGCTTTGTTGCAAAGCATCCGTCTGCAGCAAGGCTGAGCTCGCCCGGCCAAGGTCTGGCAGTGCCAGGGTGGGAAGGGGGAGCCTGGGTCAGTCCTGCTCTGGGTGCAGCCCCGGGGCAGCTGCCTCCCTTCAGCTGCTGAAGAAACTCGGAAGGGCCCATCTTCGCTGCAGTGATGCCTTTTGGTGGTGGGGAGCTGGAGAAAGGGCAGATGGCCTTTTCCTGAGGGTTGATCTCAGTCAGAGCGGTGATTGCAGGGCTGGGAGCTGCCTGCCACAGTGAGGGTGAGCCAAGAGGAGGAGAAGGTTGCAGGGAGGTTTCTTGTCTGTGCTCTTACTTGTTGCTGAGGATTAGGAGGGAAAAGCCACTGTCATCCCCTGGACAGATGACGCCATCATCCTCATGCCATCACTCTTCCCTCCCCACCACCCACACCCTCTCCTCTGGGTGGGCCAGAAGCCGCTGTCAGGGCATCCTCCAGGCTGCTGTGGGAACCAGATTGCTTTTAAGCCTTTATCTGTTGTCCTTGGAAGCCTTTACAATTATTTACCCTCTCTGTTTGCTCTCTCCCCCTCCATTTCAAACATGTCCCCCCATCCCCATCAGGATGCTGCATACTTCCCACTGGGGCTCCCATCCCATCTGCCCCCTTAGTGACTTGCCAGGGTCCCACAGGTACTAGCCACCGGTCAGATGGGCAGCCCAGCTGGGTATTGCTCGTCAGGACCACAGGCACACGTCATGTCCTCCTGCCTGCCCCGAGGGAGTGCTGTCAGTGGCACAGAGTGGAGGAGCACGGAGCGCTCGCACCTCGCAGCTTATTGCCCAGGAACAGCGGTGTTTGCCAGCAGCTGCAGCTGGGGATAATGCTGCCAGCCGTCTGTTTTCTGGCTCAGGAACCAAAAAGCGTATTTAGAGGTAGCAAGAGTGTGTACTTGTTGTTTTAATTGGTGTTTGGGCTGGCAGGGCTGCTGTTGGAGTGGCACAGAGAGGGATGGCCAGCAGCCCATGCTTCCCTTTTGTGCCAGGAGCCCCATGCCCAACTGGCTGCGGCTGGGGCTTGAGGTCCCCAGCTCCTGACCCCCAGGGGAAGGCTCAGTGACAAAGTATGTCCTTGAGGTGCTGGCCCATTGCTGCTGCCAGTCCTGCCTCCCAAGCAGCTGGCCCAAGCTGCCAGCCCTGGCAAGAGGTGGGAGCAAACCAGTGAGCTCCAGGAAGGAATTTACTGGTCCAGGGATGTTTATTGCATCCAGAGTCTTGCAGGTCCCTTATTTTTGCGGGTTTATCCCATGGCTGTGGCTTTTGCTTCCCCCTTTGGTGAGGGAGAGGCTGCGCATCCTTCCTCCCTGGGTACCACGCTGCCCAGGCTCATGCAGTGCACATCACAGTGGCATTCAGAGACCCTGCAGCCTTTCAGGAGCATCCTCTGACCGCAGCCACTCTGGGACTGGCCCAGCATCTGATTTCACTTAACTTCTTTCTGACCTGACTCCTCAGTTCCTGGGCTGCAGTGCCTGGAGGGAATCCCGCAGGCTGTCCTTGTTTCTGGAGATGTGGCCACCTGGGGAGGATCCATGTCCTTATCAGCAAGGCCAGCTGCTACTGTGCAGCTGATGTGGCAGGGTTGCAGCCTCTTGAATGTCTCAGATGGGTACAGGCACGCAAGCCCAGTTTGCTGCCCGTGGGGCCAGTGCTCCGGGCTTGCTGCTCGTCACCCAGTTGGCGATAACTCCTCCACCCTGCCTTTCCTGCTGGCAAGGGCACCCTGCTGCTTTACAAGCAGTTTCCAGCCTATCCCATGAGGTTTTCCCATAACCCAGAGCTGAAATAAACCAGTGGAAGTTCACGGGTTTGGACAAAGTCCTCCCCCTACCTGGCTTTCTTGCCCCTTGCTGTGCAAGAAAGCAGGAGAAGGACCTGCAGAATACAGCTGGCAGATGGAGGGGTCTCTTCTCCCTGGCAGCTCTCCCCAGCAAGGCATTTTAAAGCGTGCGATGGCAGCTCCACAAGCCAAGGCTCATGGCCACCGGCCTGCGAGGCAGGGGAGGTGCGGCCGGAGCGCCCTGCGCTGGGCCGGCAAGGGAAGTCCTGGTGGAAGCAGGGTTTTTTTTATCTGGGCTGCCTGGGCCCAGCGTTTGAATGCTTGGAAATGCTCTTCTCCAGATGTTTCCTAGCACACGCCGGCTCTGTTTATAAACAGCTCCTCAAAGCAAAGCTTGTCGGGGCTACGGGCGGCCACTTGTGGCAGCGGCCCTATATGGATCCCCCACACCCTGCTATGGGGTCGGGGGCCTGGGGTCACCTCTTTTGCCTCCTGTCTAGAGGGGCCAGGGCAGTTAACAAAAGCACGAAATTCCTCCTCTTCCTTTCTCCTCCCCTCTTCCCGGCCAGCAGCTTCCTGCCCCGTGTCATCCTGGCGGTGGCCGGCATCTCCGGGATGCCTTCCTGCCCTGGCTTTCGCTGCTGGGGAACAGGGAGGGGGGCACCCCAGAGCCATGGCCGGCAGCACGCTGCCTTGCCTGAGCCGCCTGTCCCAAGGGATGATCCCGGCTGCTCCAGGGGCTTGGGACGGGGGATATTTGCATTGTCTCCAACCAGAGTTTTAGTTCCGTAATGGAAAGTGTTTGTCTGGGAGGGGACTGCACCTTCAGCGGCCCAGACCCTCTCAGGATCCTGGCAGCACACTCATCAAGCCCTTGTGATTTCCCCCACCATGTTTTGCCAAAATATAAGCCAGGTGCCAGGGTGCGATGTCAGGCAGGACCGAGCAGCGTGGGGCCCTGGCTGGGTTAGCATTTTGTCTGGTTGCTGTGCTTCCCCAGCTCCATGTCCTCCAAAGAAACTGATGCTCTCATATCCTTCCTCTTCCAGCTGGGTGGAGGTGCCTTTTACCACACTCTTCTCTATCCCTGCAGAAGGGGTGAGCCGAAAGCCTGTTAGAAGGACAAAAGCTGAGCGAAATCCAGGCTAAACAGATGCTGCCAGCGGCCCTGCCAGAATGCCTTTCCCTCGCTTGGCCCAAGCCCAGCACTGGAAAGGCTGTGGTGTGGTGCTGCGAGCAGGTTCCTGAGCTGTTGGCGCTGTGGAGCCGCCTGTGGCTCGTCGCATCCTGGATTTCACCCCAACATCGTTCCCCGGGGATGGCCCATCCTCCCCGCCGGCCCCTCTCTGCTGCGCTCCCCGCACGCGGCCTGGGGAGGATGGCCCCGTCACGCCAGCGCCGGGAGGAAGGACTGAACAATTGCCGCTTGTCGGTCTGTCTCCTCTCCCGGCAGAAAAGGGCACGTTGCTCCCTTCTCGTTACCAGCCGTCGCCAAGTAATCCGCTGGGGAACGGCGTTGCTCAAAAATTGAGTCATTTGGTACAGATGTGCTTTCTCCCCACTGCAGCCTGGCTGCTGCGGCAGGGCCATGCCGAGGGCTCAGGCACTCACATTTTACCTGCTGCTTGCAGGGCCTGTAATTTTGTCCCTTAGCTTGGGCAGTGTGTGTTTTTGGAGGTAAGAATATGAAAGGAGTAGTCAGCTCCACTGCTGTGGAGCTGGATAGGTGCCTCCCTCCATGGCACTGCTCCCCCCTTCCCTCCTGCCAGCTTCCAGCATCGTTTTTTGGGCACAGGGATGGCTTTCCTGGCACTGCTAGGGAGAAGCAGAGAGAGCAGAGTATGCAGAGGTGGGCCTGAGCCAGTCTCTGTTTAGACCCATGGACCTGAGCACCTCAGAAGGCTGATTTGTGCAAGGCTGGGTCTTGTCTTGAGCTTCCCTCTAATGCTGAGTGGAGAGCATTTTGCCTTCCTTTTCTCATGAGCATCCACGAGTCATCTGTGGTGGCCCTGGTGCCTGTCCTCAAGACATATCTGCTGTTTGCATGGGCAGAGCCCTTTTATCCCTTCCCTGCCCGTTAGATCAAACGAGTGTTGCTGCCCGTGGGCTCCAACGAGGCAGCCAGTCCTCTGCTCCCCTTCCCCGGGAGGCGGGGAGATGGCTGCTCAAAAACTGAGCCCTCCCTGCATGGAAAACTGGCATTTGGAAAAACCCGGAATCAGGCAAAAGGGAGCAGTATGAAGACCCTTAATGAAATGAGAAATATCAGAGGTTTGAATCTAAAGCATCTAAATGGAAAGTTGTGAGGAAGCGACTCTGTGTGATGATTGTGGCTCTCTGGATCAGGAAATAAAAAAGGTGCTCACGGTTGACATCATTAATACATTCATGTTTTCTGCTGGGATAGTTCTGCTGGTGGCTGTTGAATCCTGGCTCTTGCGTTGGCCGGTGTTGCAGTGCTGTGCTGGGGATCCAGAGGACAGGCCAGAAGGATGGATTTAATAGTCTGATCTGTGTTTAAGCTGTAGGATTCCCTGAGTAAGTGCCTGTTGGAGCCAAACACAGCTTCTTACAAGGAAAATTTCAATTTAAATGTTTGCCATGGGGGAGTACCCACTGCTACTCCAGAGCTGTCCCAGGAGCTAATGTCCCTGCATCTTCTTATATCTGAATGAGCCCAGCTCCAGCTTTCAAGCATGAGGCAACTTTAAAACTTCGGGTGCTAAATCCACGCCATCTAGCAACAAATTCTTGTTCCCTGGAGGTGCATGGAGACTTTGGTCAGTGTCTGACAGACTTGGACAGGAGCCAGCAGCAGACTTGGCTAATTCTTTCTGGCAGTGTTTCTTCTAGACATTTTCACAGCAAGGTGCAAAAAAAACAACCTGCTGTAGCTTTACCTTAAGTGTTAGGGCTGGAAGGAGAGCGCAGTGCTGGCACCCCTGGGCTGACGGACGGTGGGGTGGGGGCCATGGGTCCCTCCTGCCCTCCTCCGAACCGCAGGCTCGGCCCACTCTCAGCTGCCCAGCTTTGCAGCAGAGGATGCTGCCTGGGGGCAGAAGACTTCCAGTCTGAGTGGAAGTGATTTTTTGGGGCAGATTCAACCGCAGCTGCTTGGGTAATAGCGTGGGATGAATTCAGCTCCCACATGTGGGAGCAGCCAGTGTGTGTATGGTGGGGTGCTCACTGCCCCAGGGCTGAGGAAGGAGCCAAAGACATTTTTGGGCTGCTTGCTTAGGTAGTCTAATTTTTTCCCATTTGAATCACCCACTTGAGTTAGTTTTGTGCGGTGCTGGACTTGCACCACTCTCTTCTCCTTGGCAGCTGGAAATTAGCTGGTGAAGACTGAGTCTGCCAGAGCTGCTGCAGCTGAGCCTTCCTGGGGCTGCAAGGGCTGAAGGCAGTGCTTGCTTAGCTAATGAGATGTTGCCATTGGATTTCTGTTTTTTACTTTTATTTTGAAGAAATAGCTCTGCCACTCAAGCCTTCTTTTAGCACAGCCTCAAACTGGGGCCTATCTTTGATCCAGAACTTCCCCATAATCAAATAATAATAATAGTAATGATGCTGCGAGCTCTGCTGCCGAGATCCCATTAACTGCAGGACATTTCCCTGGCGTGGGGGCACTTCTGGTGGTTGGCCCTGGGCACCAGGGATGTGGTTTTGCCTCCCCGCACAGCCGTGTGAGCAGTCACGCAATCATGTGTCCTGTTGGCTCACCGGAGCGATGCTGGTAGAAACAGAAGGGGCTTTTGGAGAGAGCCAGAAGAGTGGTTTGAGGTCTGGACAATATCCTGTGCAGGGGGATGGAGAGGGCCACAGCCCGTGAAGCACCAGGCTGCTCTGGGAGGCTAGGTGCCTCCAGCCAGCAGGAGACAAGTACCACGAGATCCCTTGGGTGGGTGGTAGATCCTGTGCTGTGATCTGGACCTGCCCAGACTTGAGGCGGCTGCTCTTCAGACTGCACTCCCTGACTCCCCTGTTCCTGTTTTTCCTCTCATGGCAGGCACACCTTCTGGCAGTATCGCCGCGAGAACCCCCAAACCAAAGTGGGGGACCCGCCTCCTGACGGGCTGCCTGGCTTCAACAGTGGCGTCCTGCTCCTGAACCTTGAAGCCATGAGGCAGTCCAAGCTCTACAACCAGCTGCTGGAGCCCGCCATGGTGCAGAAGCTGACGGAGAAGTACCACTTCAAGGGCCACCTCGGGGACCAGGATTTCTTCACCATGGTGGGGATGGAGCACCCAGAGCTCTTCCATGTGCTCGACTGCACATGGAACCGGCAGCTTTGCACATGGTGGAAGGACCATGGGTACAGCGACGTGTTTGACCAGTACTTCCAGTGCGAGGGTGAGGTCAAAATTTACCACGGGAACTGCAACACCCCAATCCCTGAAGACTAGGGCACCCGCCCTGAAAAGTGTCTGCACCAGCACTCCCTCGGGAAGGGTGGCCAGCCCTGATCCATTGCATCACAGGGGGATCCCTAGGGATCCCAGGAGTGTTCAGTATCCCACTGCCTCTAGCCTTCCAGGAGGAAGCATGGTCTGGTAGTTGGAGCAGAACATTCACAGTCACCGTGCCTGGGGCTCAGCTCTTGGCTCTGCTTGGGGCAAGTCCATGGTGCCCCTCTGTGACACAGCCACCGGGGCATGGGGACAGCCGAGGAGCCATCAGGTGACCGCTGCTTTTGCACATGGCAGGGTGCTGCTCTGTGGGTGCTGCGCAGCTTTGCCTTGTCTAATGATCAGCAGGAGCCCGCAGCCGGGCAGCTGGGTTTTGTTTTGGTGTTCCTCAATGGCCCATTTCTGCACCTCACACAGAGCATCTGTCTGGTCCCTCTGGAGAGCAGACACCGTTCTCAGGTCATCTTCCTTTTGAAGCATTCCAGAAAGGTGAGAGGGTTTTAAAGACTGAAATGCTGCTTTAAACTGGGTTACTTACAAACAAAAATTGAATGCTAGATGAGCTTTAAAGCCTCCCATTGGTTCTTCTTAGCAATAAAAGCTTTACTGCCCTGTCTTGTCTTAAAAGCGTTCAGTGAGCGTGTACCAATAGGTTCATTTTTCTAGCTTTGCCTTTAACCTTTTGTACGAGAATAAAGCTGCAGATGTAAAACACACTCGGCTGTTTTTCTGCGGCACAGCGGAAGTCCGGTGCGATAGGAGGTTTCGTGTTTGTCTTATTGTCATTAAAAAGCAGTTGCTGTATATCTGTTGGGCGGCTGAATGTGCTGCCCCACGTAGCTTATCGCTGTGATTATCCCACATCTCTCCCAAGCGGGTGATGCAGATGCCTGGGCCGGCAGACAAACCGGATTTTAAAAAAAGATCATGGTCGCTGTAGCCGGGGCGGGTTTGGAAAGAGGCAGGAATTGCCGGTGCCGTGAGTGAGCGGGCTTCAGGCACGAGCACTCTGCTCCCGAAGTAAATCCTGTCTCGGCTGGCCCCGCCGGCACGTGCAAGGTCCTGCGCAGTCTCTGGCCGAGGAGGTGCAAAGTGCATTAACCCACTTTCAGCCCTGCTTTTTTTACACCCAGCTGGCCTGTGCCTCTGTGTGTGTGTGTGTTTCTGTGTGTGCGTCTGTGTGACGTGCACGTGCAAGGGAGAGGGATGGGGACCTAATTATGGCTTAACCTAATAACAGCCCACGCAGTGTGTGGCAGGAGTTTCCTGGGCTCCTTCCCCTGTGCCCATGAATGAGTGTTTATTGGTACCGAGGGAGGGGTTCTCCTCCCTTTCACCAATGTCAGGGGACGCAGGCTGTGATGTGGGCTGCAGCCCTAACCTTGCCCTCTTTGATTTGCTGAATGATCCATTTCCAAATAGCACAAAAGCTCAGCTTTAAGTATTTTCACATCCCCAGGGAAGCAACATCGAAGAAGTGATTGAAAGTGAGTAGAAGGAGCAGTAGCCTGCTGTGTTGGACTCACATTTTCACCAAGAAACAAGGTGATGAGACCCTGCTGTGCCAGGCAGGGCGAGGAGCCGGGGTGCTGGAGGCTGCAGCGGGGCAGGATTTGGGGTGATTGAGGAGGACGAGGGGTTGGCAGTGAGGAGGGTTTGCAGTGGCTTGGCTGAATACTGCACCTGGAGAGCATGCACCCTTGTGGGGACTCCGGAGGGTGGCTTTGCCTGGTGCCCGCTGTCATTTAGGTGTGAGCCAGGTGGGGATGTCCCTGTGTTGCATGGACGGGAGCAGCCCCAGGAGCCACGCACCTCTGGCAGTGCCAGGCTGCTTTCCCGGGCTTGCTGGGTGACACAGGGAGAGGGCAGGGCTTCCTGGTGCAGTGTCACTGTCTTGGGATTGGCACTGGTGCTTCGCAACCACCCTGGCATGTCCCAAGGCCCCTGTGATTGCCCTGAGTGGCTCCCGGGGCTGCCCCATGGGCACAGCCCCTCCTGTGCCCGGGGGGCTGCTGTGGGGACTCAGCCCTGCGTTCACCAGCCAGGGCACACTGGTGGCACCAGTGACACATGGGGCCTCACATACCAGGGCAGGACCTTGCCATCGGTTTGGAAATGGCCATGCTGGAAATACAGGCCAGGCAGCTCATGTCACTGGCCCTGGGGAGTGGCTTGTGATGAGCAAACGCGGCTTTTCCCCAGGGCTGAGCAGCTCTGGGGTGGTTCTGGGTGTTGGGGCTGGCCCGAAAACACCATGATGGGTTTGGGGTGGCATTGCCACAGGGTGACACCGGCCTCGGGAGCCAGGGCTGTGTGGGGATGGGTGCCCCCCTGCTCCACAGCCAGCCCCGGAGCTGGGCCAGGCACTGGACACCTTCTGCCTGCAGCCGGGAGATGCTCTCCGCAGGGTTGGGAGAGCCTTTCCCTCTCTCGGGGGTCCACGGGACTGCGGGGGGCAGGGGGGGAGTACCCCTTCATGCGGCCACCTTGGCCCCAGGCTGAAACCTTTTGCTTAGGTTTTTTGCAAAAAAACAGTGTTTCCAGTTTTTTCTGTGCAAAATGGCAGCCCACTGGGAAACTCATGGCATTTTTTTTCAGCTGGGAAGTGAAACCTTTAATTCAGCTCGGGGTGGTTTTCCCCAGGCGCCGCAGAGGGCCGGCGGCACGCATCCCCACGCAGCAGTGCCCGCACCCCCCCAGCCCGCACGCTCCCCGGGGCCGTGACTAAGCACCGCAGGCAGCACGGACCCGCACGGTGCTATATATAGACCCTGCACGCAGCCGGGGCCGTGTAATTATCTCCCCTGCTGATTGCAGGCACTAATGAGCTCAGCTGCAGAAGCCACAGCGGCAGCCCGGGGCCGGCTGGCGTGGGGCTGCCAGCTCAGCCTTTCCGAAGGGTGCTGCCACCGGGTCCGCTCTGGGGCAGAAGCAGAGCTCGCTGGGCTTGGCCGGGGTGGCAGCACCCCCGCAGACACCCCACCGCCAGCTCCTGCGCTCGGTGCTCGGCCTGCTGGCGGCTGCCAGGCCATCCCGTGCCCTTCCTTTGGTGACAATTCCTGGAAGGATGGGGAATTTCCATCTCCATCCCTCTAACACCCTCCAGCAGCCCAGCCCAGCCTCGGGCAGATGCTGCTCCAGGCGCACAAGGTCAAACCTGAGCATCCCCCCCTGGATCCCATGGCGCTGGCCTTGGGGCCATCACAACCAGCACCAGCAACCCCTAGCATAAGCATGGTGAAAGATGCTCAGAAAGCATTAAGCAGCACCAGTTTGCCACTGGGCACCAGGGGTTTGCTGTGGTGACCCTACAGCAACAGCTCTGGGGCTGACGGGCTTCTCCTGGTCTCCGGGGGCTGGTGTCGTGTCCTTGGGCCAGTGCTGGTCCCCTGCCTAGACCTGCAGACCCTTGCAGACTCTGGAGCCTAGTTGCAGGTTGGTCGGGGCCCCTCTGGAGAAGGGGTGGGTTGAAAGGTAGCCCTGAGCAAGTGGCACATGGGGACACGCTGCTGTGACACACAGTGATGGGGAGGACACAGCTTGTGGGGACCAGGGGACCAGCCCTGCCAGCGTGGGCTAGCTGTGGGGGACGGGACTGCGCCCCACAGGCCGTGGGCATTGCATCCCATGGGAGAACTGCAGTGGTCCCATCCAGGGCCCGTGAAACGGGATTGTGGGTTCCATACCAAGGTTCCTCAGCCCAGAGCTCCTCCGTCACGCCTGTGGGCTTCCTGCTCCTTGTCTTCCTACCCATGTGCTCACAGCAAAGTGCTGCTCATGCCTTGCCCTCCACTTTTCCGGGATGGAGAAGGAGATGGGAGAGCAGAGGGGCCTCCTTGAACTCTTTGTAGAAGATCAGGCTGCGGAAAGTAGTTCTGTAGCTCGAGCTGCAGGAGAAAATTCAATTTCTTTCCTCGCACCGTTCAGCATTCATGAGAAATTGCACATAAAAGCGAACAGTATCCCCTATTTTCTGGCCAGCTTTGCTTTCAGCCCCGCGCTTGAGCGGCATGGGATTTTTTTTCTCTCCTCTCCTGCGTTTCGTAACGCTGTCGGTGTTTATTCTCTTACTCATTTGTACTTCTTTCCCATTTGAAGCGATCAATTGTTGGTACAAACTCACCTAGGGAGCAATTACCGAAAGCCTAACCCAAACAGGCGCTGGGGGTGCTCCATTAAGCAATATAACCGCCCTCCCCTCTCCGCTGCTCCCGGAGGGTACAGTATTTACTTTTCAGCCCTCTGCTATTCGTCCCGAGCGCACTCCGGTCAGCGTGCCAAGAATAACACAAACCATAACAACGGGCTGAAGCGCTAAGATGGAGTTCCTGACTTTGCAAAACCAAAAAAAAAA
>KZ505674.1:1517435-1559387 GCA_002844005.1 Limosa lapponica baueri
GCTTACGGACCCCCAGCTCCAGCCCCGAAAATGCCCTTGGTCTCCTCTCCATCAGCCCACCAGAGCTGCACAGGGGCTGTTTTCTGCACAGAGCGATGTGCATCAGCTGTGGGTGCCTCCTCATGTCACACCAACCATGATCCCTGCTGCAGCGTCATCAACTGAGTCTGCAGCAAGAAAATCTTCTTTCATGGGGGAAAGTTGTGAGCTTTCAGCACTGTCCCAGACAAGAAATGACCAGGGTGACTTGTGATACATCTGCTATTCCCCTGGCAGGGACCACACTGGGTGCTGCAGAGCTGGGGTCAGGTCAGAGAGGGACAG
Organism: Limosa lapponica baueri; assembly: GCA_002844005.1. NCBI lineage: Eukaryota > Metazoa > Chordata > Aves > Charadriiformes > Scolopacidae > Limosa > Limosa lapponica. The sequence goes on from KZ505674.1 coordinate 1,517,760, forward strand.
CCGGCTTCTCCAGGGATTAAAGTAGCCTTCAGGTTATGGACAAGAATGGTGCAATTGAGGAGAATCATCAACGTTTTCACCCTCTCCCGGGAACAAATGAAATTTTGCGATTATGTAGGATCTCTCCTCAGCGGTTTGGGAAACTCTTAGTGCTATAGAAAAGGCAGAGGTGTCCAGCAGCAATTTTTGTCCAATAATTGGAAAAGATGTCCTGGCACTGTAAACCACTGCAGACAGCAGAAGCGAAACAGCAGTGCCTAGAGTCCAGCAGGGTTGGGGCGTATTCCAGTTAAATAATGGGAATAACCCATAACACCTATGCAGAAGGCAAGGAGGATGCTAGTGCCGTGCCTGGGTTCAAAGGAGGAGGCTGGCAACTCCGAGCTAGCACCTTGGCTCCCAGATTGGGCAAAAGGATGGACAAACTGGTGTAAGATTCATTGGGTAGTAAATTTTCCAGGTCAAAAGGGTTTGACCTGGAGCAAGAGAGCCGTGAACAGGGCTTTGGACATCACATTTTTAAAAGATGCAGTAACTGAACTAGAAGAAAATAGCATGCAGAAAATAGCATGCAGAAAATAGCATGCAGAAACTGGAGGCCAGCACACTGTGCCCATGCTGACACACCAGTGTTTCACATTTTCAAAGCAGCAGACATTGCAAAAGTAGGAAATACAAGAAGTCAGCACTATTAAACCAAATGTAACGAAATAACCTAGCATGAATCATTTACTTGTAAACCTCAAAATTTTTTCAGCAGATGCCACGAAGTGTCTTTTGCCAGTCATTGCTTCAGTGAAGCTTTTCCAGCAAAGAACGAGGATATAAAATGCACCGAGTGTTTCATCTTCTCCTTCCCTCAAGAGCTGTGTGTAATAGGATGCATTATCGAATAATAATAGGGGAAGCATTTAAATAATGCTGGGCTGAGCAGGGAGTGCCAAGGCAGTCATACACTTGTCATAAAAACGGAGTACCAGGTTCTTAATGAATTAATGTGTCAGCTGAATTTGGGCAGGAGCATCAGGCAGGCTGAGTGGGCGCTGGCAGCACCACATTCAGATCCTGAAAATGATTCTGGGGGCTCCAGTGCAGAAATTACTGGTCTTTGCAATTCTGCAGCTTCTTCTGCCCGCAGGTTTCTGCAGCCTGGGCTGAACCAAGCCTCCCTGTGAAGGCACCAGATTGTCCTGATTTTAGAGGGGAAAAAGATGCAGAGGCTGAGAAACCACTCTCTGATGAGCTGGGAGAGAATTTCTAGATTTTTCAGTTGCCAATGCCAAATGTCCTGGACTAGAGGGGACAGGACACTGACCTGGGAACCGGGTGTCATGGGGTGATGTGGCTCCTTTTCCCTGTTTCATTTTTCATATCCCTCATGGGGCAGTGATGCCCACCCTGCTCTGGTGGGATGGGCCGGTTCAGCAGGTACCCAGAGCATTGCATGCCCGGTGGAAAGGAGGCAGCGCAGGCTGCTGGGGACATGCCTGTAAAAGCACCAGGGCTGTGGCAGGGGTGTGTGTGGGCACCGAGAATGGCATGGGAAGGTGGCAGGGCATGCTTCTGGGGGGACCTCCTGCTATCAGAAGTCATCCCAGGGAAGCAGAGGTGCTAGACAGCAAAGTCCCCCTGTCCCCAAAGTCACATCTGGGACAGGACATGGAGTTTGAAGTGCCACTGCGCTCAGCGGAGCAGGAATGCTGTGGGCAGACATGAATTATATATAATGGTCTCGGCTACATTTATCCTTCTGGAAATAACTTTGCTTTTTGTGGATCAGTTGTCTGAAAACCATAATTGATAGTCTCTGAGCCCTTTATAGTTGCTTGTAGAATAGCGACCTTCTGGTAAGGCAAGAGCAGGCGTGGACCTGATCAGAGCTAAATCAGTGCTGAGGCCAGCAGCCGGGATGGGGGTGAAGGAGGGGACATTTGTGGCTGTCCCACACCTGCCCAGGGAAGGCGTTTGTCGGGTGGAGCCCACTCTGCAGACATCCTCAGTGGCTGGAAGCTGCAGGGCAGGCACTGGGACGTTAGTGATGTCCCGGGGGTCCTGGCACCACTGCGGGGGCTGCCCACCTGCACGCTGCCCATCCCCTGTGGGGGCACTGGACTCTCAGGGTTCCTCCTACGGACCATCCGGGTTCAGACTGCTGTCAAATGTCAGCGCAGTAAAATGCATGCTAGTTCCTCTGAATTCCAGGTGTGGGGAGCGTGGGTGTTCCCATTCGTTTTGCTTGCAGAAGCTGGAGACCTGGGTGCTCCCTGGTGCCATAACAGAAGGTGCCCTGGCAGGGTGGTGTGCCCCGCTGCTCCCGGGTTTTAGTGAAGAGCTGAGATCATTTGCTTTTTTCTAATTTCCCCTTCAGAGAACAGATGTCACAGTTTTTCGCAAACAGAAGATCAAACTGTGTTATTTTTAACCAGGCCTTGAAAAAAAAAAAAAAAAAAAAAAGAAAAAAAGAGAGTACGAAGCATTGTGGAAGAAAGTAAGAGTCATGTAATGCCAACGGAGAGCTAAGAGGCTTGGCTTGGCAGGGCAGGGGGCAGGCACCTGCCCCAGGAGAGGGGAGGCTTCGCTCTGGGGCACCTGCCTGGGACGGTACAAACAGATAAATTATGCTGAAGATGATAAATGGGTGAATTCTGGAGTTACTCATCGCCGAGGTTGCATACGCAGGGGTTCAGCAGCAGTGGGGCCGGCGCAGTCAGGAGATGCTGCCCCTCACCCGCGTGAGCTACTCTGAACCGGGGCACAGGGACCCGCACCAGGCTCCTTTTCTTTAGAGCCATGTTCAGCTGGAATGGGTGTCCTGGGCTAAGAGCGGCACCAAAAGCTGCTTTGCTTCCCCTGCCCGGTCTCTGTGGCACGGCATTGGCATTGGCATTGGCAGCTTCTCTGCCCGGTTCCCACCATCCCGACCCCGAACAGTGCGGCTCAGCAGCCCTCGCTCCATGCACAAAGAAATGTCTCTGAGCTGGGAAACAGCTCGAGATCGTTGCAGATGGCGAAGTATAAAGATAACTGGCTTGTCAGGGCACGCCTCTGCGCTTCCACGTACTCAGAGCTGAAAAAAATGAAATCTCCCCTCTAATCCCGAAATTCTTTTGATGATGAGAAAAGGCAATTGAAAAGTTTTGTTGCACAACCTTCAAGATCAAATGATAATTTATTTAGAAAGCACTTTGTGGTATTACGTGGCATCCAGGCTCAGCAATTAGCTGGAAGCAAATATTCCTCCTCATTTTCCGTGAGTGTGTCATTAGGATAGAGTCTCACCAGTCTAACGTTGCCATTATCAGCTGCAAATGTTGTTGAAGTTCAAACCATTTGCTTGTACTTTACTTTTTATATTTTCAAATATTGTTAATTCAGTTTCATCGCTGCCTTGGAAATAATCAGACGATGGTTTCTGATCCTTTCGAACTGCCATTAACAAACAACTGTTGGAAATATTCTGATATTTCTACAGCTGGAAGTATCAATGTCAATCAGACAAAATGCCCTTTTCAAGTAAATCTTTAATAGTTTATTTTCCAGATGAAAGAAGAACTAAGGTATTGTACCCAGTGCACGTAACTTCTGTCTGCTGCTTGTCTCCGGTGTCTCCTACAACCTTCACAGCAGCTCAGAGCCACCAGCAGCCGTGCCCTGCACTGCTACAAAACCTGGTTTGCTATTGCCTTCCAGCCTTTTATAAACCTCTGCAGCAAAAAGGGGGTTTTGAGGGACAGATACATACTTTTTCCGGAGTTATGAATAAATATAAATGTTTGCCTTGCCATTTCCCAGCCTGGATTGTGAAGAGCAGAAACCTGGGGTAACCTCACTGGGGAAGCCCAACTCTGAAGGCTGCGGGGTTGCTTCCCTTCCCTCCGCAGCATCCTGCCGTGGGACAGAGAGGTGGGTCACGGCTCTCCCTTCCCCCTTGCGAATGGGTGCTCAGTGTTTTGCTGTTTTAGGAGAATACTTGGTCTCAGCACTTTCGGCTCGTTTCTAGCCCTCTGGCGCCAGTGCCAAGCCTGCGGGACCTCTGCTGAGCACAGCTGTTAGAAAAGGGAACAGGTAGGCTCCTGGTGTCCAGCAGCATCTGCTGGGAAGGTCCAGGATGCCCTCCTGGCCCATGGGGCAGCTCTTGCTGGGGAGCATTGTAAACCCAGGCTGAGAGCGTGCTGGGGAGGTCCCACACCTGGGGACCCTTCTCCTCGGGCTGGGCTCCTCAGGCCTCTGTGGAGGAGGATGGAGGCATCACCTCTCACCACCCCCACGTCCTCCACTTGCTTCAGCCTCCCCTCTGGGAACAGCACGTCCTGCCCCACAGACTGTACTGGACCAGCAAAACTCCTTGCCCAGTTGATCTGGAAACTGTAATTTTCTAGCAAAATGGAATTTGTATGCGTGGGGGAGCATTGCACGATTTGCATTTGATGGGGAAGAAATACTTTCAGATGGGGCAAAGATCTTTGGTCACAGGCATTTGATAGAAATAAAGATTGCGGAGAGCTGTATGAACAGTGATAAATGTTTCTCACGGAAAGGGCAGTTAATCCCAGAGGCCTCAGCTATTTTTCCTCTTTCAGAATGATGCTCGGAGAAAATACCTGCCGAGAGTATTGTCTTTAAAGCCTTGAGAGCTTGAGAGGAAACTAAAGACCTGCTGCCAGTCCAGTAAACAATTTCACCCCCAAAGAAACAATTCTCACGTGTGCTGCATGGGAGGCTTTGCATCAAGAGTCTTTGTCTGTAAATCAAAAAGCAAAATAAATCAAGATGTGATGCTTTATTCTGCCTGTTTGGGTGAAAGCCCCAAACATTGGCCGTTCCTTGCTCCCAAGCCACGCTGTAGCTGGGGCTCTCAGTCTCCACAGTATATTCTGCATCAGGAGAACATCAGCAGGGCTTTCTGCATGGATTTATGTTCACACCTTGCAAACCTACGCCTGCAGAGGGAAAAATGATAGCATGAAAGACAATATCTGCTGGCAGCTTTTGCACCCGCCAGGAGAAGGCATGAATTATCTCCAGTCGCTATCGGTCACGCTTATAATGCAAGAGACTTCTTTCAAGATGTGGTGGGACATGGGCTTTTTGCACATTAAATGTTAAAAGGTAGTGTCAGCTTTCACAGTAATTTAAGGCTGGCGCTTCTTCCTGCCTTATTCTTGCTTCCAAAGTGCACCAAAGGGCATCTTTCATCTTTTGAGGAGGCTTATCGTTATTAGACATCATCAGCAAAAAGGCTTTGAGCAGTCTCACCGTCTCTCATAGTCTGGTTTCCTTCAATGCCTGGCCCAGAATGCGGGGTGTCCCTTCGTCTGTGCTACGGGACCTTTGGCCAAGGGGAACGAGTGCCCGAGGGAGGGCGAGCGCATGTGGGTGTGGGCTTCTGCATGGCTACGGGGGTACCTGGGACTCTCCACCTCATCCTCTGCAGGCAGTGTCCTGCCGGAGGGTGGGACGGTGCTTCTCCTGGCACACGGGCACGGGTGGCGGCGCCGAACGGGAGGGTGCGTGTTTGCACGTGTGTGCAGGCGTTTAGCTGGGGGAAGCTGAGGCAGGAGCCCCAGGGCAGAGCTGCAGAGGATTTGGGGAAAAAAAAAATTTAAAAAAATTAAAACTGCGGAGAGAGGTTGCTGTTAAACACAGGAGCAAGCTCACTGTGCAGTTGTGGCCCTGCTGTCCCAACGCACCTTGGAGGAACATTTTGGACACTGTGATATTGTCTTTGTTTTCTTTCTACATGTGAGATGCAGACATGAGGTGAGATGCAGATGGAAATTTTGGAGGGTTTGGCTGTGTTTTTTCAAAACCACTGTCAATCCAAGGAGTTTAAATGGGAACATTCCTCCAGAAGCAGGGTTTCTCCAGCCCTGGCACTGGTGGGATCCCTTCTCCCCTTCTGTCCCATTTAACCAAGCCAGTTCTGCATGGAGCCTGCCCTGCCCTCGCTCTTCCCGGAGAATGGCCACCCTGACCTCTGTGCCGGGCTCTTCCTGGCAATTAGCAACCAGCCAAGCTAATCAACACCTCCCGGCAGAGCACTGCCGCAGCCAGGAAAACGCACTGTGCACTTGATCCGGTGCTGGGAAGCACCACCAGCTCCAGCCAAGTGGGCGCTTTGTGGAGCAGGCTCTGTGCCTGCTGGAGGGCGGTGTCCCAAGTCCTCCAAGAGCCATGGCCATGGGGAGGAAAGTCCTTGTGGTTCACAGCACAGGTGCTTTTGGCAGGTTACGCTCTGGGGCGCGGGGAGCAGGATTGCTGTGTGGCTTCTGAGAAGCGATAAGCAGCCATGTGCGGGTCTTGCATAATGTCACAGCCTGATTTCCAGCATTGCTGAGCTCCTCCGTTGGGACGAGGAGCCACCGAAACTGGGCCGTGGGCCAGTCTGCGCCCTGTTGCTCGTGGAGCACAACATCGTCTGCCCTTCAAGTTACAACATATGCATGGTGCCCTCCTGTCCCCCCGGGATCTCCCACATCTTCACGCCTGTCAGTGCTGCTCTCGGTTTGTGCTGGAGCAGGCATGAGAAGATCCAGGCCAGGTCCCTCTGCCCCTGCTTTGCCAACCCACCAGCTTTGTGGTGTGGGCAAAGAGCTGCAAGCAGTCACTGTGGGCAGGGCAGAATCATCACTTCCAGCTGCTGTGTCCCCCACTGATGCTGTGGGCGAAAGGAGAAGCACCTGCAGCATCAAAGGGGGTCATGCCAAGGCTGTTGGTGATGCTGAAGACCATGAGGCTTGCAGAGGAGCAAGGAACCAAGGTCTTTCCTTGCCCCCGTGCCCAGAGAGAGGCACTGGGATGGGTCTGCACATCCCATCCCCAACTGTAACATAGTCCAGGGGCTGCTGGCCAGGACCCAGGTCCCTGAACCCACCTGAGCTGGGAACTCCCAAAATGAGGGTTTCCCTGTCCTTCTTCCTTACCCTAGCGACTCCAGGAAAAAGCATGGCATCAGACACACAGGTGGGACATTGAGAGCGGCTGCCCTGTCCTGTTGCTTGTAGCCATGGATTATGCCACCATTGTCCCCACTGCCCATGGGCTGTCACACCACTATCCCCACCTCCTGACACCAGCAGCCTCCCTGCAGAGGCTGGAACAATGAGGTGCCTCACGTGAGCACCAGTCCCAGGGAGGGAGCAGGGGGACGAGACCCCCTGGGTACATCCCCACCGCTCCGGGGCAGGGGCTGGGAAAAGGTCTGCTGGCCATCCTCCCCGGGGAGCACAGGGAGAACCCCATGGGACCATGGGCATCTCCTGTGGGATCTGGAAGGAGGCAGGGAGGGGGCTGCCAAGCATTAAGCCCACCTGCTTCCCCCTTCTTCCACCTCAAGACAGAAAAATAGCCTCTGCCTTCCTGTTGTCATCGCAGCCTGTCAGGGGGATGGTGTGTCTCACCATGCTCTGGTGATTTGTTATTCTGAGGGGCTGGATCTGGCCGCGGGCCTGGTGTTCGGAGCCACAAGCTGCCCCGTGTCCTTTGCAAAACATGACTTATGTTCCTGAGGTGGCAAACAAATGTTCTCGTGTCCCCATGGCTGGCGCAGGGCTTCACCCGTGATGCTGTGCCAGAGGACCGGGACTGCGGCCCTTCGACCAGCCGCCCCTTGGCCCCATGGAGGTCTGTCAGCCGGGAGCACCCAGCCGCCGTCCGGGCAGCGAGGCAGGGGATGCTACAGCCTCACTGTGCCCATGGAGCTCGCCTGGGGACCGACCACCGCTGGGAGCCCAGCCGGTGGCAGAGGGCTGTTGAGGAAGGATGTGCCAAGGCTGGAGCAGAGGGAAATGACCGGGCAGCAGGAAGGGCAGCTGCCTGCCAGAAGGGATTAACTGCGGCTCCGAATACGGAGCAGGGATTACGGACAGCCCAGCCTGCCAAGCCGTGCTGACGTGGAGGATTGAGGGGAAAAGAGGAGTGTGAATTAAATGATTGCTGGATAATTAATTTCTGGGCACCACCTCTTCTGCCAAGTGCGCTGGGCTGAGGGACTCTCGCTCCGTTCCACAGGCTGGGTGCAGGGGCCAGCACAGCCCTGCTCAGCTGTGGCCTCAGTGCATGACGACGGTGGCACAGAGCTGCCCAGCCCACGGCCACCTCCTTCAGCATCACACCCAGGTACTTCAGAGCGATTTAGAAGGAGCTGCCACATCACCAGAGAGAGAAACAACCCAACACGATGTTCCACCATGCTCCTGAGGGTAAGCTCTGAGTAATTACTCCAATTACATGCCAGATCACAAAGAAGCCGGTGGCCTCCACAAGGGGACAGATTGCAGGATCCATCTTTAATCATGGCTCAGGTGTTGCGCTCTGCTGCCTCCAATTTGGAGTACATGTTCATTTCCCCTTGTGAGTCTCTAATCATGCTGCTTATCATCACCTTCTTATCCACTCCTCTCTTTCTAGCATGCATGTCAAAGAAGACAGTACATTAATCAGCCAAGTTTTCTTTATTGCTTCTTGTCAGCAGCAAGCTGTCTTCTAAAAAGGAACATCCAGGTGCCTTCACCTGGATTTTCCTAGGAGAGGCATCCATCAAAACCTGGCAAGTGGCAAGCCCACGGGGACCATGATTTGTTTTTCCAGGTAAGTGATGAAGGATGGGGCTCAGCCAGGCAACAAGAGGCCAGCTGTAAATCCAGACCCCTCCCTGAGGCTGTGTTTATGCCAATATTTATGAAAGCCCATCAATAGCTTCTCCGTCTGCTCCCAGCCCCAGTGCCCCACTCCGAGCTGGGCTGGCAGGGAGGTGAGCCCCACGGCAGGGGGCCGGTCTGTAAGCATGGATTTTGTCCATAGTGGAGCTGCAGGCCTGTGTCACGCTTCTTGCCCGCCTGAAACGTGTTCATCCCAGTTTATCCTAAACTCAGACCGATGACAGCAGTCGTGCTGGGGGCCACCGTGGTGCAAGGATGGGGGACCATGTCACCCAAGAGCTCATCAGTGTACATGTCTGGTTGGGCACCGTGACCTTCCCAGGATGACCAGGTGTTAGCGGCTGCACCCATTTCGGCCGTGGTCCTGTCTCCGGCCACGTGCCCTCCGTCACCTGGCATGTGGAAGCAATGTGTCCCCATCTGTAAGGAAGCAGCTGTGTCCCCAGCAGGAAAACGATGGGCCAGACTTCCTGTGCAAGCTTCTGTGCCTCAGCATGGCCAAGTGGGACATCACCTGAGGCTGGGGCTTCTCAGGATCCACAGGCTCCCCCCGTGGTGGAAACAGACCTGCTCCTGATTTCTCCATAACACTTTTCTGGTGACGACCTGTCTCATGCACAGAGACCTTGTGTGGCTTTGGAGACAAGCCTGCAGGACAGCCTGGTCAGGGACATGCAGGCTGAGCCTGCCCAACCCTCGGGATGGGGAACTCACCACGGGCTTTGGCAGAGCATTTCAGGGGCCAGCTACCCTCACCCACTGAAATCCATGCCTTATTGCCAACCGCTGCCTTCTTTCACCCTTGTCTGCCAAACAGAGACACTGCCAAAGATTTAATCACATCAGAAAGAGCTTTAATAAGCTGGGATCAAGTTAGCCCTTTAACCTCTTTTTTCTGGCCCAAACGGATGGTGTCCCAGGAATTTCTCTCCAAGAAAAGTCTGTCTTCTCATCTCTCCATTGCTCCCTGGCTTCCTCTTTGGGATTTATCCGGCTTCCCTGCCTCCTCCTGAAATGCCAGCCCCATGCTGGGCACAGCTCTGCGGGGGGCTGCAACCCCCTCCCGGGTGGCTGCGTTCAGTCCCTTCCACAGGGAGGCATCTTTTTGGGGGGCAGAAGAGTCCCCAGCCTCCCTGCATGCTGTGCCAGCGATACAGCCTGCTCCCAGGGCTTCGTCTGTGCCAGGATCACCCAACTAGAGCCTGGGCATCTTCTGCCTTTGCTGAGAAACTGAGAAGTCGCTAAGTAATGGAGGGACGAGAATTAATCCCCCCCAGGAGGCCTCTGGAAACACCCGGCTGAGCGGTGGTGCCGTGTTTGCCGCCAGGCTCTGGGACCTCTGGAGTGTCTGGATTTCCAATGCGCTCGCTCCCCGCGCTTGCTCCAAGCAGCTGGAAGTGCCAAACGCCTTACGCAAGCTTCTTACATCAGCACCGTCACAAGTTTGACCGATACGGGCAATTTCAAGAACACAGACGTGCCAAGATCTCTTTTCCATAAAATGGTGCTAATTGACACTAATGATATTTCCCCACTTCAAACCTTTATCGATAGAAGCCGGTCGTGGCCGTTTCACCCCTCGGCACAGGACTGATGTCAGCTGGACCGGCCTGGGACATCCTGTTTACTCCACGGAGGTACGGGCAGGGCGCCAGCGCTGGGACCCCGGGGGAAGTCCCAGGGACTCGCAGGCGCTAATTAGATGGCTCCTTACCCGGCTCCTTTACACTCGCCGATGTGTCAGACCTGCTGATTTAAAAATCTAACCTCAGTAGCTATTGTTTGACATCTTCCTGAAGCCCTCATAGGATGGAAAGTGTTTTATAACTACGATATTTCATTTTATAACATGCTGTATTGTTTGGCTTCTGCCTCCCAAATGCTTAACTGAAATATTTATCAAATACCTCTCCTTTTCTGGGTTGCTGCCTACATGATTTGTCACCCTCTGCCTTTTCGGGCTGGGTAGAGATTTCTCCTTGCCCTCACTGCTTCTTTCATCAATCTGGGGGCCTCCTGATGTGCACTCAGTTTGTCATAAACTTATGTTTTTTCATTCTGGTCTCTATTTTTGCAGCTGCCTTCACCTCTTGCGAAGATTGTGACATGCAGACCTGCACCTTCTCCCGGTCACAGCTTTGGGGAGCCGGCCGACCCGTGCTGGGGCACTTCTTGGCCCCTGCCCCATTTACACGCCCCGTTCCTGGCCGATCATTTCCAGATTTCATGGTGGGGGGCTTTCCAACCCACCGACTGCTCCGCTGGGCTGTGGCACTATCCTGCTCCCCATCCCCTCTGTGTGGGCCCCGACCTGTGGTGCTGCTCCCCTTGGGCTCTCCAGCCATCTCCGCCCAGCAGAGCAGAGGAGGAGGCTGGAGGTTGGACAGGTTGCTGCTGGTGGGTGTGATGGCTGCCTTTCATCCCCAGGAGAGGTAGATAAGCCTTTCATGCTACCCCCACGTGCGCTTAAAAGCACTGGAGCCAACACCCGAAACCCGCCTGCATGCAAAGCGCAGGGAGGGGGCCCCTCTGGGAGCAGGAATGTGGGCACCAGTGAGGTGATGCTCCAAAGGAGCAGTTCCATGGGGGCTTGAGTGGCTCCTCGGCACTGTACTGGGCAGGAATGGGGTCCCTGCACACCCCTCCCAGGGGAGCACGGCTGCTGGGTTGCTAGGACTTTGCACAGACAGCAAGTTTTGGTTCCAGTAACAATACAAAAATACAAAGAAACCTCCTGTAAAAGGTGTGTCATGGCAGCCTGAAGAGCCGAGACCTCAGCACCACGCTGGGACCTGACCCAGCTCCCTCCTGCCCCAAAAGAGAGCACAGCTGGAGCAAGCTGGTGGTTCCCCAGCAGGGGCTGTGGTGGAGGATGGGAGTCTCCCACGTCCAGCATCTGGGAAGGGTCCCACCCCTGCTGCAGGGAACGGGTGCTGTAACCTGAATATCTCTAACTCTGGTGTGCCCGATGCACACGTGTGCATGGCCATGGCCAAGGCCGCCAGCGGAGCAGCATCTCCCATCACCGCGCCGGGCTCCTGCGGCTCCCTGCCCTGGTAATTACCCTTCCCCCGGAGCTCCTGAACAGGCGTGTGCGCCAGTCACCACGGCAGGCAGACTGAGGTAAGGTACGGGTAGCAATTAATTTCTTCGCTACAAATTATCAAATTGCAAACTTGCTTTTTAATTGTACACTCTTTGAAGGAGGCCACTGCGTGGCTGGGACATAGTTCTGCCTGTGGATCACCAAAGAGCTGCGTGGCAGCTAGTTCTGGTGGCTGGAGAAGGGTGTGCTCTCCACTGCCACCTTGCTCCAGCCCCTCTCTCCTGCTGTGGCCACCTTCACCCCAGCAAATGATTTGCTCTGCAGCCCAAATACCTCCTTCCACCTCCTCGAGCAGAGCCTCACGCTGAAGCAGAGCCTGGCGCAACCCATGGGCTGCCCATCCACAGAGCAAACACCAAATTACGCAGCAGCCCTGGGCTCTGCATCCAGCATCACTTGTTGCCCAGCTGGCTCCCCCGTGCCCCGAAAAGGCTCGCCACCCGTCCCAGCCCCCAGGCACTTGCTGCAGGGCTCCGGTCCCGTGTGAGAGCTCGCGTGCCTGGTTTGCTGTCACTGCACCAGGACTGACTCAGTGGTAGGAAGGGGGAAGGAAGTAGGAAGATGCCCAGGGGATGGGCAGCATCCCAGAGCACAGGGCGCTGCTCCCCGGCCACTGCCCCGCACACCCACACCCGAGGAAGCTGCCGTGACAAATGCCTGTAGGTATGAGCAGGACAAAAAGGCTGACGGAGGCATGATGGAAGGCTGATTTAGCTGGCACAGGGACTTCTCATGGCTGCCCATCAGCAGCTACCCTGGGAGGGCTCTGGCAGCTGTCGGCAGGCTGACAGCTCTCCTGCCACCCAACCCCGTCCCACAGCACAACACACCTGTGCCTTGCCCTCACTTACTTTTTTTATTGGCCATCCACTGGCTTCACGCACCCCAGCTGGTCCCGGTCAGGCTATTTAGGCCAAGCAAGAAGGGCTTGTTTTTCTTTGTGCTGAAGACCTGCAGTGATGTTTGGTTCCCCAGCTCCTGGTAAGCCGGTCAGTGTCTCATCTGTCTCACTGTAGAAAAACTGCTAGTGATTTTGAGGTGCCTTTTGTGGAGGGTCATGTTTTAGCCCTTAAGTGCTCTTTCGTCTCCCCTTGTAATGACGGAGGGGTCAGTTCCCCTTCCCGCATGTCTGTGTCCACCAACTGTGCCTGCAATGTCTAGCCCTTCGTGCCATTTCCTTTGAAGGCATCATTTTGCTTGTTAGGCAGCTTTCTCCCATCTTTTTGTGCTGGGAGGCTGGTATGGTGTTGGACCAGGTCACTAGAGGAGCGGTTGTGAGGGGTCTCCGTTCTTGGAGGTTTCCAAAAATCAAATGTCTTGATCTAGTGTTTGCAACAGTCCTGGAGAGTCTGGAAGCAGAAGGTTGGACCAGAGACCTCCAAAGGTCCTTTGTAACCTGCATTTTATTTTTCTCTGGGTGCTGTGTCCAGCACAGGACAGTCATTTATCAATAGTCTCACCATTGCAGTGTGGCCTGGTTGCTTTCATCAGCTGTGGCCCCCAGGTCATGTCCCCAGCATTGCTTCCCTGTACCGAGTCTATCATCCTTCATAGCACCTGCGCCCTCAGGTCCCAGCCTGACCTCGTGTTCATGGTTTCAAGGTGTATTTGGGGCTGTTCCCTGGGTGATTCAGATCACTGGCACTAGCAGCATGTGCTCCTTGCTGTTTATGGCACCATCAGCCTGTCTCATCTGCTTGTCTTACCAGGAAAGATTTTTCTAGTCACTTAGTTAATTGGTTAAAATATTAAATTATGCAACACCAGGAGCTGATCCCCTAGGAGCTGCTCGTAACAGCCAAATGGCATCTCTAATTCTCTCTTGCACTTCAAGCTTGGTCAGAGCATCTGTTTGCATGCAATGTTTTTGCTCGGATTGCCAGGTGGCATTAAAAACCTCGAGGAAACTGGATCGTGAGGCAGCAGCCCAGCTTGTCATGCAGGGCTGCTGTCTTCTCCAAAAAAAAAAAAAAACAAAGGGACAATAGCTCTGTTTTGCAAATCTCTCTCAAGAATTACACTGGCAGAGACTACAAGGTGCTTAACCGTGTTTGGACACCACCTTGTACCTTGGTGCCTTGGCCATTTGGCTATGTGGGGTGATAATTGGTGGCACTGGGGTGTTCCTTGCCCTGTCCCGCTCTGAGCTGAGGGCCCAGGCTCTGCCTGATTCTGGGTTTGCAGTTGTCCTTCCTGCAGCTCCTGGGTGCCCTGCTGCACGAGTTCCTCCATTCCACAAGCTTCAGCACAGCAAAAACCAGCGGCAATCAATTAAAAACATTAAGTTCCCTCTGGGGACTTTAAGAACTGTTTGCTGCCTGTCACCGTTTCCCCGTGGTGCCTCACTGAGCATCCCTGTCTTGTGGGGAGGTCTGGGGACAGGCAGGGGTTATGAGGTTGTGCTGGGACTTCCCGATGGTGTGTGCACACAGAGGGTCACTGCTGTGGCGTTGGGAGAAACGGCGTGGGCAATGATCATCTGCAGCACAGTGCCTCTGCTGTGCTCATGGCTCTCCCCTCCCTGATAGAATCATAGAGTTGTCTAGGTTGGAAGGGACCTTTAAGATCATCTAGTCCAACCATCAACCTAACTCTGATAAAAAACCATCACTAAACCATGTCTCTAAGCTCTATGTCTACCCATCTTTTAAATATCTCCAGGGATGGTGCCTCAACCACTTCCCTGGGAAGCCCATTCCAATGCTTAATAACCCTTTCAGTGTAAAAATTTTTCCTAATATCCGATCTGAACCTCCCTTGGCACAACTTAAGGCCATTTCCTCTTGTCCTATCGCCTGTGACTTGGGAGAAGAGACCAACTCCCAATGGGTAGGTCCCGTAGCTGGACATGCTCTGCTGGGGTGAAGGTTGGAGGTTTCAGAGCTGAGGCAGTGTCGTCGTTCCCAGGGCTGATAGACTCATTTCCAGGTGAAACAGCTGAGTGGGTTGATGTGGGAAGTGCTGCTGTGCCTGCAAAACTCATCACCGTGGCAGGCTGGGGGAGAAGTGAGAGATGCCTGCGGCCCCGGCGTGAGGGAGGATGCGGGCTGGAGCCGGCCATCCTGCCGCTGGTGGGATGAGAGAGGCGGCTCGTGGGATGAGCCAAGATATTGGATCCCAGTGAAATAAATCCCGTGTGCCAAGGACAGGGAGCTGCTGCTGGGACTGCGCTGCCTGCCCTGGGGATGCAGGGGCTGAGCCCTGTGGCCCTGGTGGAGGAGGGGACAGGCAGCACATGTGCAGCTTGTTCCCTGGGAGGTGTGGAGGCACCGCAGGGATGCTGGCACCCGGAGCTCCTGCTTGCGTTAGCACCTTCTGGGAAATGAGCCCTCGCGCCGTGATTCCCGCTGCTCTGCACAGATGTTTTCTGGCCGGTTTAGTCTGACTGTGGCTGTGAGTGTGTCACCCTCCTCTGGGAGGGTGCCAGCCCAGCAAAGCCTGCCGCGTGTGGCTCTGCAGCCTGTCCCTTGGCCGTGGGCACCAAAGGTGGGGCAGGCAGGAATTGGGGGGTAAAGGAGGGATGGTTTACCCCTCTGTGGCTGACCCTTTCTTGTGTCCTTGGTCAGCAGCACTGGAAAAGCAGCTGGCTATTTGGGACAGCCTCTGCTGCTGTACTGGGGTGCTAGCTGGCGCCCCGTGGTTAGTACTGGGTGCCAGGGAGCTGTGCGAGGTCTGGGACGTGCGTGGTGCAGGCAGGGGGTGCCATCTCCGCACCCTGCTCTGAACCTCGACCTTGGTCTCTGTGCAACTCATTGAGCTTGTGTGCTGTGGCATAGGGTCTCTCAGACGCTGTTCTCAACTCCAAAAGCTTTTTCTAAAGTAGTAGCTGTTTGCATGGCTGCAGCATGGGGCCTCCCAGAAATCAATCCTCCAACGGAGAAAACCCCTTGCAAGCACTTCTTGTGTCTCCTCCCCGGCAGCTCCAACACCCAGAGGAATAAACTGCACAAGGATGGCCCCAATCTCGATGTAGCATGATAAATTATGTAACGCAATGTCACAATTATGCATTTATGAAAGAGAAGTAGGGCAGGGAGCTGCCAGAGATGGCTCCGCTCTCCGGGCGAGCAACACCCACGGGCCACTGCTGAATGAACCGTGATCTGCTGGGGTCACCTCCCTCCGCATCCTTAATGCCACGCTTCACTGCCGAATTGTTTGGAGCTTTCAAGACCCATTTTTTTTTTCCTTCAGAGTGGGGGGTAGGGGGGAATGGGACACACTGATGAAAGGAATAAGCAGGTAAGCTCTGCAGCCAGCAGCAGGCTGCCTCACATGATGCTCACAGAGCCCCTTGGCAGCTCTCGGTGAATCGTTTAACCAGGGCCCTGTGCTGGGTCAGGTCAGAGCCCTTCTGGATCCTCCGACCATCACAGTCGCAGAGCCGCTCTTCGCAGTTTCTGTAACAACACACTGAGCACTCGTGTTTCCCCTTCCTCACTGCACTGGGAGAAGAGTGAGTACACGGTGGTCTTTGCAGAGCTTGTCAGCAGCGGGCAAAGAAATGCAGAGACTGAACCGAATCAACTGGTTTGGGCAATTCGGAGCGGGCAGGAAGAGTCAGCAGCCTGTGCTTCATCTCTGCTTCCTCTGCTCCAAACACAGATGGGAAAAACAGGAGGGGGAGGGAGGAGAGGGGAAGAGAAAGTGAGAGACAGGAGGAGTGAGATCTGGTACAACACTAACAGTGTTGTCGGAGCAAGCTAAATATTTCAGAGCAAAACAGGGCTTTGGAGTAATGCAGAATTACGGAAACATTTTTTTGGATTTGCTCTTCTGCCTGTCTTGATTTGAGGGACTGGAGTCAGTTGCAAAGTGAATAACTCAAATATTTCTTGTTCTTCCCCTGAGAGTAAGGAATGAGCTCTCTGGCTGATGTGGGCTCCTGCGGGGGGCTGGAGGGAGGCTGTGCTTCTCTGGGTGGGTGTGCATGCCTGCAGAGGTGCCAGGGAGCTGTGTGAAGGTGTCTGGAAGCAAGTGGAGTCCAGGGCAAACTCCATCTGCCTGGTGTTCCTGCAGGCAGTGACATCCCCCACAGTGTGCTTCGGGATGGGTGTCTGGGTTATGCACCACAGAAAGTGCATAACACAAAAATGAGGTATCTGAGATAAGAAAGAATCATAGAAAGGTTTGCGTTGGAAGGGGCCTTAAAGATCATCGAGTTCCAACCCCCCTGCCATGGGCAGGGACACCTCCCACTAGAGCAGGTTGCTCAAAGCCCCATCCAACCTGGCCTTGAACAATTCCAGGGATGGGGCTTCCACAACTTCTCTGGGCAACCTGAGAAAGAAACCAGTACCTGTACTGGGACAAACTGGGGGGCTGGGTTTCCACTCCTTATTCCCAAGAGCAGACGCTCTTTCCCAGCAGCTCTACCCTGTGCTTTTCTTTTGGACTCACCCAGACCATTCACATCCTTGTGACCGTCCCTGGGAGCTGCTGGCTCGTGTGTCCGTGTGTGGACCTGCAGGAGCCAGGCTGAGCACAGCGCACTCACGCCATCGTGTACCTCCCCCATGGCCCTCTGCACGCCTGGAGAGGAGGAAATCCTGCCGGAGCTCACCGGACACAGAGAGGAATGACCCAGACCCCCAGCAGATGTGACCTGTTCCCATCCCGCCGTGCTGTGCTCACGAGCGCTCGTGTCGTGCCAGTGGAAGAAGCAGAGGCCCTCGTGAGAGGGGGTATGTCGGATCACGTCCTGAGAACATTTGTTCAGGGTGGAAGAGCCCGAGCCCTGCTGCTACTTTTCCGACTCCTCCAAAGGCTATCAAAGTCCTCCAGGTGAAGCAGGGAAGTCAGGACATGACAGCTCTAATGTGGAACTGCAGGAGGAGGAGACGGCTGCTTTCAAAAACAACCTTTGCAAGGTCGGCTCTGAGCAAGGCGAAGCAGCGGCAGAAGGCTCGAGCGCTTTTCTGCAATTTGGCTCGAAGAGACTGGATCTTGCCCTTTCTTTATGGGGAGGAAAGCATGTGATGACAGGTCCCCAGAGCTTTAATTTTGAAGCCAAATGCTTAGAGTGCACGAAGACAGCAAAAGCGTTTTTCCTTCAGGCGATACAAATCAAATAAATGGAGACAGGGCGCTGCGGTCCTGCGCAGCACTCAGCGCGGGCTGCTCCTATCTCGGCGTCGCGAAGGCATCAGCGACGGGAGGCGCCCGGGACTGGTGGCGTCAGCAGCCCGCCTGCCCCAGACGTTTCCTACCCCATGGGTCGGCGTCTCTGCCCCGGCGTAACTCTGTGCTGGAGCTTTTGCAGCGGGGTTTTCCTGCCTCCTTGGTAAAGATGGGTGGGTGAAGCTGTCGGTAGCGTTTAATTACACTGTACAGAATAAGCTCCAGGAGAGGCTGTCTGGTTTAATTGATTCTCCGCTCAATGTGCAAAGCTGAGTGGTGTTCCTATGGGAATATAGGTATTTTTTTATTGTCCCTGTGGGAGAGGGACTAGGATTGGGATGGGGCACTGCCCCACTCTTCCCGCCCCCAGTGCTACCATAGCCATAGTCCAGGTTGCTGCCCCATAGAAGAGAGGAGCTGTAAAGGGACCTGCCCTCATGGGCTGGGTATTTCAAGGTGCTCTGAGCACTGTGGAGGTGGGGAGTAAAGCCCAAAGGATGATGCTGGGGCCCTGCAGAGCTGCCCCAGGCACCGAGGGACACCCCCGGGTGAGGTGGGTGGCAGAAGGACAGCTGCCTGGTGGGGCACAGAGGAGTTGCTGAGACCCCAGCAAGCAGTGGCTGGGACCGTATGCACCAGTTTGCAGTGGGGAGAGGCTGTGCTGGCCCTGTCCTGGTTGGGGGCTGTGGTTGCACCCCGTGGGTCATGCAGACAGGCTTTTGGGAGCATGGGGCTGTGCCTTGAGGGCTGGACGCAGTTAACTTGCCTTTGTTGAACTGACGTCTGCTGCACAAATGATCCGGAGTGCAAATTGAATTGTAAGCAACACTAAAGACAAGAAACGAGCCAGTGGATTTCGTAACAGCTCTAGAGCTCTTATCCTCTCATTAATGGGGTTTTACAGCTGTCATAAGTGAGCCATCTCCGTGGAAATAAAACTCTTTACAAACAGCACTTTAAGTGTTGCAAGCTATTTAATAGATAGGGCTTGTTTCTAATTAAAAGAATCATTCCCTGAGCTTTTGTGGTTAGTGGTTGGACTACCTGCCGCAGCTGCAAGACAGAGCAGTCCAGTGGAGGCCACCAGGTTCTCTTGCAGTCCTACTGTGCGAGGGGGACTGGAGCTCCCCTTCCACACTGGTTTAGAGTGTGGAAACTCTTTCTTTCCCATTTCCCTGATCTTTCCCATTTTGCAGGAGGTAGAGTGTAGCACAGACACTCGGTGTCCCATCCATCCTTCCCCACCCATCCAGCCAGGGGCTGGTGCTTTGTTTACCCACATCACAAACGGTGCAGGGAAGAAGTTTTTATCTAAAGCCCCTGGAAATGAGTGAGGTGAAGCAAGGCTTGATGGCATTGGCATAACACCAGTGAGAAATTCATTTAATCCCACTGCGATGAGTTTACTATATCTCCTCATCTGATTTATAGGCCCAGTGCAATGTAGACTTTGAAACAAGCAGATCTGCTCTCCATTCTGGCCAGCTCCTGTCACATCTCCTGGAGCTTCTGCCAAAGGCTCTAAACCAGCTCCCTGCAACTCCTGGCCCAGCTGGCTTTGCTGGAAGGATCCATCTCCTCCCTGATCCCTGCTCTGCCTCATGCAGATGGGGCTGTCCTGCAGATGGCTGTGACCATGCCACCCTGCCTGGTGCTGCCTCCAGGTCTAAGGGGCATTGTGTTCCAGAGTGGCGCCTGCCCAAGCTGGGGTCTCATGAGCCCATCTCAGTGCCTTGGAACTGAGACCCATGGGTTTGTTTGTGAACCTCTCGCTTCCTTAATGTGTCTCCCTTCGCACTGGGTTGGACACTGTCCAGGCAAACGTTTATCTTCCTTCCCGCTGGAAGCTGTGCAGGATCATGCCGGCTGCTGTCTGAGGAACTGCTCTCCATTTCAAAAGAAATCAAGCCAGCTTTGTTTCCAAGCCTCTATTAATCATCTTTTCCAACTCGTCTTGTCTTCTAGCAGCAGGCTCCGCTTGGCTGTTTGAGCTGGAGGTTATGGGGACCTTAGCCGGGTTTAGCCATGGTCTAGCCCTGTTGTTTAAGGCCCCTTCTCCTGACCTTGGTCCTCTGCAGAAAACCTTGCCAAGCAGGATGGGTGGCACTGGTGTGGGCAGTTTAGTGTGGGAGTGGGCACTGGGCACTTGCTCTGCTTGAGATATGCTTCTAGATCAGAAGGTTTCCCTTAGATACGAGCTTACCAAGTGCATCATCGTCGCCGAAGGACCCGGGGTCTCTCAAAATCATTCACAATGTAAGTTTAAAGGCTATGAGCAACCCCAAATCTTTACTTGGCTATCTGCCATAATTGCCATGCCCCACCATGGGTGTGATCTGTTCCTATGTGGGGACCAGGGGGATGCTTTTAAAAGCATAAGTGGCCATCCTACCCTTGTTAAACAGCCATGGCCTCCACAGCTGCTAGCGTTCACAGCAAGAGCTCATGTGGCACCTCCACTTGGTCACTGGGGATCCATCTGTGCCAGGAGTGCTCCAGATTCGGAAAAGTCACTTGTGTCCTCCTCCTGGAGCTGAAGCACCAGAAAGGCTGATGTAGTTGTCAGAAACTGATGTTAATTACTAAAGGCACTTGTGGCTCAGCTGTACCTTGGGGAGATAAGATCTGTTCAGCCCCCACAAGCTTGTTGGCTGCAGAACAACCCCTGCCAAGTCCCATTCTGTAGCAACACATCTGGTCTCATTGAGAAATAGCCTCGCTCTCTGCACAGCCGTGTGGCTCCACTCCTCGAAGCCCTTTCCCTTGTGTTGACAGGCGTCCTGCCCTGTTCCAGCCTGTGACAGCAGTGCTGTTGATCTTGCTGCCATATGTCTTGGGACTCTCTACAGCACCCTGCATGTAGATGGCATCCACATGCTGCTTGGCGCATCAGCTGCCTCCATGCGGCAGAGCATTCACCTGCGTAAAACTGGGGTGCACCCATGTCCCAAGTGCTGTGAGCAGTCCCGGGCTGCCCTCTGACCAAGGGGAGTCAGAGAGGATCCAGCAAAGGGTAATGGAAACAAACTTCTCCTAGAGGCTGTGGACTTGGCAGTCTCACTTGGAGCTACCAGACCCAGCGTGCTTTGTGCCGTGGAGTTGAGAGGGCAGGCGTCCTTCAAAAAGGCTTGGCCCTGGATGTGAAGAGTTAAATCATGGTTGACTTCCAGTCCTGCTGTGATTTGTCAGCCTGGACACATGTAGTCTATGGAGAAAAACAGGCAGGGTAATTTCCTGATTTAAATGAATTTCAGAGACCACCACAGGAAGGAACTTGGGACGTGTCCAAAGGGTAACCAGGCCATGGAAAAATACCAGGCAGGGGAAGGGGCCAGGGAAATCTGGACTTGAATTTTCCCCTTTGTCACTATAGAGGTGGTAGCTACCATTGCATTTTCCAGTTACGAGTCCATTTTAGGGAATTTAGGACACTTTAAATTTCAGATTGTTGAAGAATCAGCTCTTCCGAAGGGGAATTTGCCCTGGGAGCCTGAGCCCTTCCCAGCTAGCATTTTGTTTTATTTACTGAATTGCTTATTGTACCTGTGTCCCAAGTATAAACCAGAAGAGCTCTTTGCCGCCGCCTTTTCTGTCCATAGACAAGACACTGTATTTAGTTGATGCTTTGTTCGAGTCACCTCTGTGCTCCTGTGGCAGTGCCGGGGACCAGTCTGCCCTGTTCCTCCTCTCCATGGCATGCCACAGACACAGAGGACAGTGGCTTTCTGCTTCTCCTCGCTCGTTATCTCCTGTGGCCCTGGTCTTGCAAGACATTGCTGCTGGGGCAATTCTCAGTCCCCACGGGTGTCCCCCTACATTCTCTCCCCTTGCACCTCTTTTGGACCTCTTTCCCTAACCAGATCACTTCCCAAATCAGCATATGGGTTGGAGAAGCATCCTGGGAACGCTGGGAGCACATGCGCTGCTGTGACTTGTGCTGGGGGGGAGGAGTCCATGCGATGCTCGGCTCTCACCCACAGATTGTCCGAAAACATGTCTGCCTTCCTTCCTCAGCCTCTCAGTGCCTTACCATTGTGTCCCTTGCTGACATGGAGACTGCATTCCTGGAGAGGCTTTGCCGTTTGCAAAAGACACTTTGTGGTCCAAAGGACCTTGGTTGTTGTCCCTCACCGGAGCTGAATGCCAGAGGCAGGCAGCTGATGCTGCATCCGTTGGAGACTATAAAGGCAAGATATCACCTAGTTCAGGAAGTCCCAGGGCCACAAAATCTTGATGACTGGTGGCACATTCTGGGATGTACCATTAAACTATGCTACTCCTGCACCCTTGCTTGGAAGTCTGCTGCGTCCCACAGCTGGAGCTGGGATGCTGGGTGAGATGGGGTCCTGAGCAGAGTAACCCCTTGCTGCAACCCAGGGTGGCTGCTCCTCTGCTAAGTATTCTTTATTTCATTGAGTCATGCTCTCTTTATTTCCATAGTAGCTTCCGAGGGTCCCAGACAGAGGAGGATCCTCAGAATGTGGTTGGACTCGATGATCTCAAAGGTCCCTTCCAACCACTAAGATTCTGTGATTCTGTGAATGCTGCTGGTTGTGCAATGAAGTAAGGTCCGTGGTGCCTGCTCTCAGTGGCCTCAGTTGTCAGCATGTGTCCTTGTCACCCTTGCAACAGTCCTGGCACAAATGTGGTGACAGCAGGTGTTGGGATATAAATGACAGTTCAGGGGGTCAAGATATTCCTAAAAAACGTGAAGGCATCTGAACCTGGAGAGGAGAAACGAAGCTGAACCAGATTGCAGAGACCAGAGGGCTGGGGTTACGAGTGTCCTGGTCCATGTCCTGGAGACTCGGGTGACATTTCTGTACAAAAAAAGAACTGGCAAAGTGCAGAGTAGAGAGACATAAAGGCATGTCCCATTAATTTCCATCCCAGGGAGCAAAGCTTCTCAGTCATTACAAGTCAGTTGAATGGAAAGGCTTTTTGCAAGTGCTCTCGGCACCAGCACAGGCTGGATTGCAGAGACTGGATCTGCAGAAAATACAAGCTGTAAAAAAATGTGCTAATTGACCACTAGTGAGTGAATTTATCATCCTGCTTGAGATGCAGGAGTTAATAGAATAAAAGCCTTGTAGACAGTATGAAGGTTATTATTTCAGGCTATCATCAACCTTAATTCAAAATTATCATTCCAAGGATGCCTGAGTGAACACTCGTACTACATTAGAAGCTGAGTAAGCCTGGCTTTTTTTTATAAATTCTCTTGCTATTTTCCTGTCTCTCATGATGTAATTGCATGGCTATTATTTAAATCGCGTCATAATCAATTGCTTTTTTTAGGTTTAGAAATTTGTATGAGATTTAGCACCATGGTAAAGGATTCAATTTGCTCATCTGGTCTTGGATTTTGTTTAAAGAAACTGGGAAGTACATGTGAGAATCCTTCAATACAAAAGGTATCTCAGCCTTAGGGAACCGTATCACCTGGTATCTGCTGTGTTGTGGTCCTGGAGTGTCCCAGGCTTTGCTGGTGTGACTGAGTTAGAGAGCAGGGTTGTGTGCAGAGGAATAGATGGTGTGCTGAGCAGTACAATGCGACCCCTTGTTCCCATTCCAGCAGTGGGAAGCAATACTGTTTGGGATGAGACCTGATGGCGTGTCCCCATCTGCAGGGTCTGAGTCTCGTGGCAGCAGCACAAGAGCATCCTGAGCGTGCTGCTGCAGGCTTCTGCTGGAAGGGCCCACAGCCCCTCTGGCAGTGTGGGTACCGGTACTGAGCTGGGACATGCAAGCATTCGTCCTGCATGCAAAATAAATCTGCATTTGCAAAGTGTGGAAATGGGTGTTTATAGGCTCTTCTACCAAGTCCATATTCATGAGTGTGCTTTCATGTTAGCACCACACTGCAGCCTCCCTTTTTCTTCCCAGGTTGATTCCTTCTTTCATATGGAAATCCTTCCTTCCCTGCAAACATATTTTTACCCATGCCAGGTTCCTGGGGCTGGAGCAGGGTTTTCTCAGAGGTTTGGGCCCTTAGCTGGAAGAAGCAAATGTCCTCCGGTGACCTGGGGAGTCTGAGGTGGCCGCCTGAACGCTGGGAACTCTCTGTGCTGATCCACATCAAAGTGCTTGGCTGCCTTTTCCGCTTTCTTTATGGCTCCACATCAAGATAAAACCTATGAAAGACCCAACAGTAGATTCTCATGCCTGTCACAGGGCTAAAAGTGGTGATCCATCACGTGCCGGCCATCCCTCCCTCCCACAGCGCAGCGCTGGGGACGTGGCTGCTGGCATAGTTTCCAGGCTGAATTTCAGAGGGAGCAGCATATTATGGTAGCACTGGTCACAATTGGTGGCTGTGTCATCTCTCCACAAAAGCTGGGAAGGTCATGAGAGGTCTTTCTGGGGTTGTTTTAGACTGGGAGCAGGAGTGGCAGCAGTGCTGTGCACTGGATGGGATGCTGTGGTGGGAAGTTGGCTTGGGCTGGGGATGATGCTGAAAAAGATGCTTGCAGGTGTTGAATCACTTGACTGGATATGACATTTCTTGTGTCAAAGTAAAATATTAATTTATTTTGCTGCCTTTGCAATGCCTGTGTGCTTCAGGTGGTGTGTGTCCCAGCGCAGTTAAATAGCAAACTGCAGCTTGATGCTCTGGGAATAAACGTTCCTAAAAGAGGGAGTCTGAGAGCGAGCCCTGCTCCAAGGCAGGCAGTTCCAGGAGGGAACACGGTGTTCCTGCCTCATGGAAGTATGTTTGGAAACACTATGCCGGCAGCACTCACTGAGTTAACGGAGTCTGGGGAGGGAAATGACTGTGGGTGCGAGTCCAAAGCCCGGCTGGGTGAGCATCCTGCACCCAGGGTCCTCTCAGGCTGATGCACGGCCTGAGCTGGAGAGCTCAGTTTGTTCCCACACTGAAAATAAACATGTAGGAACACAAGACCTGGGAGGCAGACAGACAGTGAGGCTTTTCTCATGGTACCTCAGAGAAAAGAAGAGCAGATACCTGCAATAACTTGCAGTATTAAGCTTAAGGGCAGCTTCAGCATCTTGGAAGCAAGTGAAGTAATTTGTGGTATCCCGTTACTGCAAATATGCTTCTCTGCAACCAGAAGGGATGAGTTATTAGTGACACTGAGAAACCACTTGAGGAAAATCTGTGTGGATTGATCTGCTGTTGTGAATGAGAGATATTCTGCTGTCTCTTAGCAGGAGGACATGTTTGTGACAGACTCCTATTTACTGTGTATTCAAGATCCCACTGAAACCTCCAGATTTATTTATGAAAACACTCCTGGGGCACCAACTGCACTCTGCAATTTCATTCAGGCTTTTCAGTGGGTAGAGTCTGAATTAAGTGTGTAACTGCCCACAAAAACCCATTCGTTTTATTGCTCCCCTGATGAGAGGGAGCAGAAGCTGCGGCTGGGGCTTGGAGGGCTGCATATCAAATCCACCAGTGTCTAGACAGAAAATAAATACAGTGCTGAGAAGGACGTGGCAGCCGGACCCTTTGCTGTGCGGATGTGGTCTGGGGAGGATGGTGAGGATGGAGGGCTGGGGGAGAAATGCAGCCCCAGGGGCAGCTGAGGACATGGGGGCCTGATAGTCCTGGAGGGCTGCTCTGCTAGGATGGCTTCAGCTGGGGACTTCCCTCTGGCCTGGCTGTGACACTGTGAAGGCTTAGAGCAGTTTAAACATTTACCTGCCTTAAGCTTTTTAAGACCTCTTTGATGGCCTCAAGGGTTCATCTGCATGAAGAGCTTAGGGTCTCCTAAGCAGCTTTACCTCCTTTAGGAGGCTCAGGGATCGGAGCTGCCGCTCAGTGCCATGGAGTGTTTAACGGGATTTGTGCTTGGCAGTGCGGCTCTGCTGCCTCCCTGCCCAGCAGGTGTCCCCCCCCATGACACCCCCGGCACGGCCACCCTATGATGGCTGGAGAGCAAGAGGGTGGACGAGCCTATCAGCTTGTCTTTGGGGTACAGGAAGGTCCCCAAGAAGAGCCAGGTGCCACCAGGAGCAAGGGCCAAGGATGTTCCTGAAGGTTTGCATTGGCCTGATGCAGTGGGTCTGGCTGTGGTGCAGCCCAGAGACCCCCCAGCGCCTCCGACTCCATCTTTGCTGCCCACAGTGTCTCTGCTAACTCCATGTCCCTGCTGCCAGGGAAATAGTTCAGCAGCTGATGGGAAACAGCCAGAGCCGGGGCTGAGCTCACCGATCAAAAAGCCTTTCGAGCAGCGAGGTCGGTGTGCATTGATCACCCGAGGAGGTGTGCCTGGAAGTGAGCAGGTCTCTGCCGCGACTTCCACAGAAACCACAGCGTTTCATGGCAAGTGTTTAACGAATTCCACCCCCCGCCACCTTCCAGCCCCGACGGCAGCCTCCTCAGCCCAGCTGGTGGTTCCCGGTGCGGGTGGCACGGCCATGTGTCGGTGGGAGGATGGAGAGACCCGGCTGTCCCCCCTGTCCTTTGCTCATCAGAGGTGTGAAGCTGGTGGGCAGCGCTCGCTGTGCTCGGCACTTCCAGTTGCTGCCTGCCGCAGCCACCAGCAGCGCTCCGGGGGTGGGTGAATGAGCAGCAGAGCTGCTGGCACGACCCAGCATTTACAGCTTTGGCTGCTTTTGGGAAGAGCTGCCCAGCCCTCTCCTTGCAGGCAGGGGTTGTGGTGCAGCACGGCCATTCCTCCAGCCAGGTTCAGAGGGACCGAGCCTGGCTAGTGCGAGCCTGCAGAGCGTGGCACAGCTGCCATGGCCATTGCAGGGCTGTCCTCTGCCAGCAGGACCGGGTGACCACCCCTGGTACTGCTCCCCATCTCCTCCAGTAAGCCCCATCCCCCCTTTGACCTCTTTGAGCAGAAATAAAGCTGCTGTTGTTCTGGTTTCCTAAGGAAACAAGGGTCGTGCCTGGCTGGTCATCTCCTCCCCTTCCAGGGGTGTCTACTGGCACGTTTCCTTTTGGGACCCCAGAGGCAAGCAGGAGCAGGCCCCATGTGATGGTCCCCGTGCCTGGCAGGGCTGCGGCAGGAGCCCAGTGCTCACCCACCACACCCCCAGCCCATGGTTTGGGGGGCCAGGAGGCAGCTGAGGGCGATGTGAGATGGGGCTTTTGCGGGCATTGCAGCAGTGGAGGGTCTGTGGGGAAGAGGTGTGGTTGTTGTGGAGCGTAAGGTGTTTGTCATGATCGTGGGACACAGTGTGGGGCAGAACAAGCAAAACTATCCCCAGTTCTGCAGGGAACATCCTGGTGGTTGGCTGACCCCCTGCTTCGTGAGGCTGTAGTAATCCAGGGACCCTGGGGATTTGGGCAGTAAAATAAGAGGCAGGGCTCAGCCTGCTTGTCCCGCAGGCAGTACACATGCACTTTGCAGAGCCAGGGGTGTTTGTAGGGAAGCTTCACATGCCATGGGGGTAACACACCAGCGGAGAATGTCACAGCCTGCTCATGGGCAATTGATGGCTGGGAAGAGGCACAGCTCTGCTCCCGGGGTACACTATCCACCCATGGCTTTTTGTTTCACTGCAAGGAACGTGTTTTGCCCACAGGCACTTCTGCTCAGCCACACGTGAGCTGGACATCTCCTGCTTTGGGTGCAGCCAACACCTTTCTGGGAAGCTTTTAACTCCCAAACTTAGTTTAATAACCGATTAATAAACTTAACAAAATCCTATGGTCCATGTGAGCGTTTTCTGGGGCTCTCAGAAGTGCAGTAACATAGGAATGCAAGCAGGACCGGGAAAAACAGGATCATCACCTCCTCTTACCCCATGTCTCCCTGCTCCACCCGGGACAGGGCGGGTGCTGCTGGGAGGGGAGCGGGTCCGAGCTTTCCCTTTCCCATCTACAATGCATCGCACGAGGGAAGGAGATCTATGGCATGGTGTGTCATCTGGACCCTGTTCCCCTTCCCTGCTGTGGCCAACAGTTTGCCTTCCCAGATTGGCACTGGTGCCTCTGAGGACCTGAAGCCCCCGTTGCCCCCAGACCAGCATGTGCCTGCTGAGTGCAGGCAGTGCAGTGAGCTCCTCTCTCCTCCTGCCTCTGCCACTTTCTTGTTCCCAGGGCTGCCCAGCCATCTTTCAGACCACGCTGACCTACAGAGATTGCCTTGGCTCTAATGGCACATCTCTGGTGATCAGCACTAATTAAACACCCCAGGGAAAAAGCCCTCCTTGTAATTAAAGGTAGCCACCTGCTTCGTGTGCTCTTGCCACCTTGCCTAAAAGGGAGTCATGGCTAAAGTCGGCTCTTGAGCAACAGTGAGTCCTCAGCTGTGCTGGAGCAGGCTGGCTTAGAAATCCCACTCCAGAGGGCGAAGACGCCAGTGTATTAATAGACATGGCTCCATCTTTAGCCCTCGGGCTGAATGTTATTAGCGTTTCTTTTTAGCAGTAAGGCTCAAACCTAATTTTACATCGTCTGAGTATGTTGGATAAAACTAGAAAGGCCCCGAAACAGCCCTGGATGACAGCAATGCGCCGGCTGTTATCAGGGCTATTTGGGTGCCCCTCTGCCAGCAGCCCGTGCTGTGTGGTGGCAGAGCCTGGCGGTGAGGGCTGAGGGGCTGGGGCAGGGGGCCGGGGTCTCATGGGAGCAGCTTGTCCCCTTTTGCTGTTGGGAGAAGTCACTGCTGGGGCTTTTACAAACCTGAGGCTCATGGTGCAGCAGCCAGGGACAGCACTGATGCTGCTGCTGGAAAACAAGGTTTATCTGATCAAACATACCAGAATTTGTGTCCCTTCCCAAGGGCCAGCATCCTGCCCGCTGTCCTCCCTGCACTGGGGCATCCTCTGGGAGAAACCCAGCCTGGCTGCTCCTGTGCCGGGGGGGTACCCTTCTTGTCCTCCCCTCCCAGCAGAGGTCTTGGTGTTGCTCACAGCTTTTCTGGCAACAGCACGTGATGCCCAGCACAAGCGTGGGTGATCTGCCCCCTCGCCAGCACTGCCACGGAACCCGAAGGCACGAGCCCTGGCCTCGCTGGCAGCTGCAGGGATGAAGCCAGTCTTGCCCGCCCAGATTACCTGCCCGCTTGGCAGGATAAGGACGACTTCTGGCAAAAGCACAGAGGAGAAATCACATCCCTGTGCTGGAAGTCAAAAACATTAATTAAACCTGCGGTATCATTGATTGCTATCTCAGGGGAGAGGCAGAGGGTGAGAAAAAGCTCGGGGGAAGGAAACCCAGGAGAGGATTTGCGAGGAGCATTCCTAACCTTTAAAAGTGGGCTGATTATTGCTGAGATGTCGGTGTCTTCCTGCGGGGAGGCCCTTGGAGCAGGGCAAGCTCGTGCTGGGGGTGTGCAGGGCATGCAGCCCCCTTAGGGCAGGGGGGACACATGGTCCAGTGTCCCAGGACCCTTCCCAGCTAAATATTTGATGCTGACCAGGTAGGAGCCTTGCCCACACTGGAGGACCTGGCTGGTGCTCCAGCAGCAAGCACCCTAGCAGGGACAGTCGGATGCCACTGCTCAGTGCCAGGGGAAATCAGCCCTTTTTGTCTGGGGGTGGAAACTGGGCACCCCCTCAGAGGTGGGCCAGGAGCCCTGTCACCAGGCACAGAGCTCTCTGCTCCCCATATAATGGGATTGTGACAGACCCATTTAGGCTGCCTGTGTTATCAGGCAAAGCTGCAATTACTCCAGAAATATTCATCTAGCTAAACTCCCTCATTACGAGCCATTTGTACCTCGTGGCTTTATCTAAGCACAATTGCTTCAGCTGGATTAAGCCCTGCCAGAGGCTTTCCTCTGAGACTGCAAATACCCAGCCCTCAAATGGCATGGGAGGTCTGTGGCTTCTGAGCCTCCAGCAGCCTCTCCTTCTCCATGCGTCCTGCCTGTCTCCCTGTGCACAAAGAGGGTGGCTGTGTGGGGGCAAAGTCCCCCTTTCCACCAGGGAGTGGTGGCTGTGGTCCCCATCCCTTCCCCTGGGGACGGGCAGTGGTCTGGTGCCTGTGGTGGCCGCTTGGCACGCACCATGCCCTCCCCTGCCAGCTCTTCTGCTGGTGGTCCCGCTCCCTCCCGTTGCCCCGCGTGCTGCCCTGCTGCCTGCACGGGCAGGGGACCGACAGCCCCCAGCCTGTCCCCTCCCAGGGACCTGCTTTCCAGCTACTTGTGCTTATTTGTCTGGTGGGGGATAGGATGTGCTGCTCAGCCGGCTTTGCTCTTTTAGTGGAGAGGGTGGAAACAGAGATGCAGGAGGAGGAGACAGGACTGAGGAGGAGACAGGACCGAGGAGGCGGCTGTGGGGCAGGATTAGGTGTTGGGCAACGGGCTGGGTGGCTGTTGGGTGCAGGGCTGCGCAGTGCCTGGACGATGCCAAGAGGTGCCAAACCAGTTGGGCAGCACGCACCAGGCCGGTGTCTGCTGCAGAAAGTGCCACAATTAATGGGGATTTGTTCTGGTGGCACCAACAGATCAGGCAGCCAGGCGGGAGCCAGGCAGAGGGGGGAAGGAAAGTTACCTGCCAGAGCCAGGGTGGAGAAGAGCCCCAGCTCGCTCCAGCCCCGTGCCCGCCTGAGCACCATCAGGCACAGGAACGGCAAAAGCGCGGTGGCATTTGTAGGCAGCGGTTCCTGCCAGCCCGTCCTTTCATCCCGGCTTGTCTGACATGAAACGATGCGAACAAACCTCCCTGCTCGCTTTGATTGCTTCCCAGGGATTCCTCCATTTGCATTCTAATGAAGTGATATTTTGCTGTATAAACCAACCTGAAAGTTGACATAGAAAGGACTTATCAGCTCCGAAGGTATTTGCATGCTCCCTAGAAGGAGGGAACGAGCCACACAGGGATTAAGTAGGGACAAAATTCAAGTGCTAGTGAAGACAGAGAAGATTTATAGTGAGATGCTCTCCTGGATTTTTATAGGATAGATTATTGTGCCTAAGGCTGTCATGGAGCAGCAAGATGGGGGTTGCTACTGCAGTAAATATCTTAAATACTGGCCTGAGCCACCCCTTTTGGCACTGGTGCTCCTCTGGCTGGGTTTGCTCCTGTCTGCACCCAAGGGTGGGAGGAGGCAGTGGAAAATGTGGTGTATTCTGGGTGGGTAGTGTCAAACAGTTTATTTTCTCTTGGCACAATCCTTGTTTCCCACTGACAACCCGACTGGGTTTAGAGAGGGAAATGAGCAAAGCAGGGACCATGCCAGTGCCTGCTGTGGTGGACGCTTTGACATGGGTTGGGGTACGGTTCGGGTGCTCTGGGCAGGCAGGTACCGGCATTTCTGCTTTTATTACCTGAGCTCTTTGCTTTCTGCCAACTCTAAGGCAGAAACCGTGGACAAACTGTGTTGCCTGGGGCGGGGAGTAGAGCTTGCAGACGTGCGTGTTCGTCCCTCCTGCTTGAGGTCAGGGTGCTGCTCACTGGATGTGACAGTCACACCAACCTGCTTTGGACCCTTTTCAAGACTTCGGCCTGACTCCCACCGAGGAGTGACACCAGTGGCTTTGTGGGCAGGTTAAGACATAGTGGTGCACCGAAAACCACAAATTCCTGAGTGGTGGGTGCTTGCCTGTGCTGAGCCACGTCTGCAAGTGGTTTTTTTGAGCCTCTCTGCAAGGCAAGCAGAGTGCTGGGCACGGCGTCTCGCAGGCAGCCAGCCCCGAGCTCTGGCTGGTGTCTGCAAAAGCCGCTGCCCTGACCCACTTACTCTGCAGCCACGCGTCTCGCCGGAGGAACCAGCTCCTGCTGGTGCCGACGGACCTGTGTTTAATCCATAAAAAAGCAGAATCCAGCTTTTGCTAAAACACTTGACAGGAGCATGGTATTGGAAAGCAATTTGCAGGCGAATCGGCAAAATGCGGCAGCACACCAGCTGCAAAATCAGGCATGTCAACCGCTCTCAGGGTGAGGACATAAGCATGACTGCCCTGGCACAGCCACAAGTCCAGCCCAAATGGCTCCTGCCACTGCTATGCTGGCTGCTGGAGGGCGGTCCATGCTCTTTCCCATCTTAATCTCCTGGTTTTGCAGACAAGCATCAAGGGAAAATGTCCCTGTATGGAGCAGGGCACAGTGGGGAGTGAGTGTCTGCTCTCCTGGGCAGCAGTGAGGATGCTCCTGGCTCTCCAGCTCAGGAGGTGGCAGGGGAACCGGAGAACATCCAGAGGCGAGCTGGCATACTGGTCGGGGCTGGAGCGTGGGGAGGAGAGGCTGCAGGAGCTGGGCTGCTCCAGGGAAGGGCAGGCTGTGGAGATGCAGGTGCAGGCAGGTGGCAGAGGATGGAGCCGGCTGCTCCCGGCAGTTGGGCAGCAGCCCCAAACTGGGGCTTGGGGGGGCCCAGATGGGCATTAGGAGGGTGGCGGGGACACCCCTCCTCTCCCCCAGGGACGGCTGCCACCTTGTTGGGTTGTGTCCGGGTGACCCACATCCCCGCAGCAGCCCCGGCAGAGCCACCCCATGCTGGCTGGCACCATTACACAACCCTGCCGCAGCCTGCTGCCTGCACACTACAATAGGCACTATTTTTACTCCCTTCTGGTTGTCACAAGCAGCACAAAAGTCCTTGGGGTGGAGGCTCTCCTCCCCTTGCACTGTTATGTAGGACATTTCAGCCCCTTGTCCTCATGGCCTGCTTGTGCCTGTCCCCACCAGCCCAGCACACTGGGACCAGCAGGGACAGGACACCGGACCAGTGTCCCACAGGGAGCAAAGCCCCAGGCTTGGTCACCGCTCAGCCTGCCCTGCCTGCAGACACTGGCCTGGAGGAGACACCTACTTCTGGGGAGACATGCTTTTCCCCCTACCCCATGCACATGATGGCATCGCTCTCCAGAACGGCAGGGAGCAGGAGAGCACCAAGATGCTGTGCCTGCTCAGCCACGGGCCCCACTGGTCCAGACCTGCAGGTGGGTTTCCCACCTTCACCTCAAGCATGGGGCTACCTGGGGCTGCCCCCAATGCCCTGCTCTGGGGTGGTGGGACAGGCCCCCTGCGAGGTCCTGCCTTGCTGCCCTGGGGGGTAAAGACCCTGGCCCCCGCAGCACCCTTAAAACTGCCTGATGTTCCCAGGAAACTGCTGTCAGTGGTGGGTCTGGCCACTGGTGACAGCCAGTTACTCAGAGCAGAGATTCCTCATGGGCATGATATGCGTGGAGCAATTTTCTGCACAATTACTCCAGTTTATTCAGGGTGATAAACCAGTATTAAAGGAGGGGATGAGGCACGGGAGCAATGTATCTTCCATCTGAACCTGTTTCTTGCCATATAACACAGCCTGGACATTTCCTAATGGGGCTGGAAGGAGTGGGGACCTGCAGTATAGGGATTAGATCAGACTAGAAATAAAATTCCTGCACTTCCTATGGTAGAGATACAAGTACTGTGGTTTCAGACTTTGTAGACTTAACAACATTATCTCTCCCTGGGTGCTTCATGCAAGTACCGGCTGGGGGAAAAGCAAAAGGTGCTGTCACACCTTTGCTGAGGAGGAGGCTGGGGAAAATGAACCTGTCCTGGTGGACAGCAGTGATGCTGCTCAGTAAATGGGAGAAGGTGCTGGTGGATGAAGGTGCAGTGTGAGCGAGGACGGTGGCACATGGCTGGGGTGAGCAGGCAGCATCGATGCGGTACCCTCCTGTTGCGTGCCTGTCATGAAGCCGCCTCCCAGCGATGCAGATCTCTCTCCTCAAGGAATAGCCGACAAGGCTGTAATTCCAGCTGGCTGACATGACATCAAAGCGCTTCTCCCCACCAGTGCTGCCTGCCAAGTCGTGTTTTGCATGGTGTGATCCTGCACCACCACGTTCGCATGGTGTGGGCAGGTTTTGGGGTGCTTCTTGCATCCCTGGCACGCTGTCACCCGTGTCCCCTCGGCAGTGGAGTTTCCAAAACCTGGGTCTTGCAGCTTCTCGTTGAATAGTCCTGGTCCCCCTGAGGCCTCCCTGGTCCTGGTGGAGTCTCATGATTTCTACCTTCTCCAGCTGAACAATGGGGTCAACGTGCCCCATGGAGCAGGCACTGGGCAGGCAGTTTCCTGGGGAAAGCCCGGGGTAAAATGCCCGACAGGGCATGCTGAGGGAGAAACGTGGCTACAATTTCATTCCCAACTGGATGGACACCTTGTTGGCGAGGGAGCCAAGCAGAGAATGAGGATGGGGAGAAGGGCTGCTAAAGACAAACCCCGGTGACTTGGCATCTCACGGTTGCAGAAGCATAAGACATGCTCTCAGAGGTAGGCTCCCAGCCTCCTGCCTGGCTTCCCCACCACAGCCTCCTGATTCTGGACCCTCTTCCCTGATTCTTCTCCTCAGGCCTTGATCTACCCCGCAGCTTCTCGGAGCCACTTGGAGCCTCCCTTCCCTGGGGCAGCAGCTCCCTGTGCCTTGCCCTTCCCGGGGGCCTGTTGCTGTCTCTCGTGGCACGGAGCCTTGCTGTGCTCAGCAGGAGTTATTCCTCTTGGCCCTTTGATGTGCTGCACTCCACCGCTTGGGACCGCTGATGGGGACAAGCCCTGGCCGATGATCAAAGTCTCCCTGCCGAGCTCTGCCGCTGCAGCCTGGCCCGGTCCCTGGGATTTCCAAGTGGGAAATCCCTCGGTGTTGCCCTGGGTGGTGGCACGAAGCACGGTGTGATGAGCTCTGGGAGCTGCCTGTGTGCACTGGGAGCAGAGCCACGTGGCACAGCACCCGGCTACTGATAACTGGGCACGGAGGAGAAAAAGGGGTACTCCAAAAAAAATCAGGAGCCAGTGCAGCGAAAATCCAGCCACTGGAAAAAGTCCAAATATGTCAATATGTTACACGGGTGTCTACGAGGGGAACCGGCCAGGAGCACCGCGGTCGGCACTGGGTTTGTTTGCCGGCGCGTGCTGCTGGCCACAGCCGGTGCTGGGGCATCGGCGCCGTGCAGGTCAGTGCCCTCTCGGGGAAGGCCAAGTCAAACAGCAACCCCGCTAAATCGTTTGACTTCCAGTGCTGTGTTCGGAGCCAGCCGAGAGCGACCTGCTCGAGAAACCCAATCCTGCTGTATTTCTGGGAAAAGCGACCCCTTTGCCTGCCCTCGGTGCCGGGCTGGGGGAGGCTGAAGCTGCAGGGCCAGTGCTGGCCCTGGCTAGCAGTCTCTGGGGCTTCCTGAGCTGTGTCACCATGTGGGCTGCTTTCGAGCCCTGGAGGTCCCTGGGTCCCCAAGGGTCCCCGAGGCTGGCGTAGGGAGCAGCACACGGCAGCTCCATGCTGGTGGGACCCATGGATTTGCTCACGTCTCACTCAGTATCTCATGCTTTTCCAATGGGAGAAACCACCTGCCTAATTAAGCAGCAGTAACGAGCTTGGCATTGCCAACCATGCCTCAGTGCACTGCAAACTCCAATGACACTTAGAAGAGGAAATGTGCTGCCTTCTGGGTCTCTCTGCTAATATTTAGGAGGCTGACAGCTGTGTCCCGAGCCCAGTCGGTACAAGGTATAATTAGAGAAGCTGCTTGAATAGTGTTGTTATAAAAGTGAAGTTAAAATAATAGTGTGGAAGTAAAAGCTGGGGCCATATGTTTCTGGGGTGTGCATGCTACACTAGGCACTGTGCCCAGTACGCTGCAGTGATACATTTAAGGCAGCCTCTGCTGAGGGAAATTAGCATCTTTGTGCTGTACACAAGGTACACTCTGTTCTCCAGATGCAAGTTGAGAGTCACATTTAAAAACATCCAATAGAACATTTTCCAATTTTTATTTATCAACAGGCGTCTATGCGTATTTCTGGAGAATGAAATATTTATCTATAGACACACGCATGCAGAATGTGAGAGTGCCAATGTATTATTTATCGCCGCTTCCCTCCTGTAGCTTATAAATAACTCATGAAGCCTGGTTGCCCAGCACAGCCTGTGGCCAGATACCTAGAGCAGCTCCGGCTGCCACTGCACGCCAGCGTGGGGCATCTGGCCCCAGGCAGAGCATCTCTCTCCTCCAGGCCCTGCCAGGGGGAGGGCTGGCAGTGGCTTTGCTGTCAGACGCCTCCGTGCACATCCCTGCAAGTCTCACCGGCTGTGCCCACAGTGGCTGGTGCGGGTCGTGTCTCCCTGCCCACAGATGGGGTGATGCCACCAAGGACCCAAAGGGAAAGTGCACGAGCGGCAGGGTCTTTGCTGTGCTCCCATGGGAGGAGCGTGGAGGGCTTCGGGTGCCAGCTCCTGGCTTGGCCACCAAGAAGGGAAACTGAGGCAGCACCAGCAGTGAGCTAAATGTGCTGTGCTGGGCTCTGTGGAAATGCTGTCATCTCACTGCAGATGTCAGATGATAAGAGCTGCTGTGTAAAGAACATCCCCCCGATATGAGAGACGTCATTTGTAATGAAGGTATGAGAGCTGCGACCGAGCAAGGCGTGCTGTCTGGGAGGGACAGGATAGTGGCAACTCAATTAACTCCTGGAATAGGTGGCAGGGAGCCCGGCCACAGGGCTGGAGCCTGGGTCAGAAGCCAGGCTGCTTGCACGCAGCCTTTGCCTCCCTGGCCTCTGGGAGCGATGCAATAGGCCTCATGGATGGCAAACTGGGGAGGGGGAAAGCACCCAGAGCCTATTCTGCGGTCTCTGCGGATCTGTGGGTGCAAATCAGGCCCCCATGGCGCTGATCTGGGAGCCTGTATTTGAAAGATACTGTGGGTGAACAAGAGCAGACGGGTGTCAGACACAGTTTATGACTTTGCACATATAACTCTAGTTTCAATCTTGGGGAAAAAAAAAATAAAAATTACCCTTCTGCTGAGCTCAAATAACTCGTTTCTCCAGTGCTTGAGATGGACACAGATAAAACAGACACCAGGGAGATTGTCCTCCCTCTCTAGATTGACAGACAAATCAGTGCTGCTGAGTGAGCCCGGGGCCATGAGCTGGGATGGGTTATGGGGGTCAGGCTGTCCCTGCTGCACTGCAGGTGACAGGTTGGGGTCTGGTGCTGAAGGCAAAAGGGAAGAGGGTCGTCTTGGCAAGGCCACGCAGCAGCTGAAGAGCTCACACATCTCACAAATGGTGCTCATGCGGTGCACAGCTCTGACTCTCTGGGGTAGCATGAATCAGAGCAGAGAAGAGATTACACAAGACCTAAAAGAAATAGAAAGTATGGTATTAATAACTAAGAATTGCACTAAATGACTTGATAAGTGAATTATCCGCCCTACATTACCTGCTGGCAGAGGGAGCATCCCTGCCTTCTCTGCAGAGAGAGGATGGATGGATGGATGGGAGCACGGCTTTCTTGGCTTGGACCCTCCAGCACTGCTGGTCGTTTGCTCCACGCAGAAAAGCTCATGAATGGTGAAGCGAAGGACTCGCTTCGTTCATTGATAAATAGTGGCCGCTTGGGAAATGAAGTGCAGCAGCTGCTGGGCTTTGCACAGCCATCCTGCGTGGCAGCTGAGGGCATGGGGCTGGCTGGGGTGGCAGGAGGAACTCCATCAGCAGGCTGCAATTACCTTTGCCGTTGTCTGTACAGGGCCGAGCATTGTCCCGCTCCTGGCAGGGGTCAGGGCTTCTCCAGCAGCCTCTGGGGGCAGGAGGACCTGGGGTGGGAGGTCTTGGGGGGCAGCTGCCCCACAGCCAGCTCAGGAGAGTGGCAGCAGCAACGGGGGTATGTGGAGGGCTGGGAATGGGGCTGGTGCGGCTGCAGGTCTCATTGCTGGGGCATCCGTTTCCTCAGCCCAAGGCTGAGCAGGTCTTGGTGACACCAGGAGGGCACCAGCTGGCATTGCCAGGATCCTCCTGCTGAGCGCTGGTGTCCTCCCAGCTGGAGGAGCTGCTGGAGCTCAGTCCCATCCCAGGGACACATCTCCAGAGAGAAATGGAAACACCGTCCAGGCAGCTCTGTGTGATGGACTTGCTCATGGAGGCAGAGACCCTGGGGAGGCCAACAAGCTGGCATCATTTGCAGGACAAGAGATGTTTTCTCTCCGTCCCAGGAGAGGAGCTGCTCACCTGGCCAGGCTCAGTGCTCATCAAACATGGGTGCTGCAGGTCCTTGAGCCAGGTCCTTGAGCCAGGTCCTCGGTGCTGGTGAGCCAAGGGGTGGCACGGCTGGGTGGGAGTCAGCTGCGGGGCTGCTGAAGAAAGTCTGCAGCATCCATCAGCCTCCTAAGAGCATCGTCTAGCACCGAGTTGTTTCTAGGCCACAGCGGTTATTGGGAAGGCATTACGGGGCTGTGAAGTACAGCATGTCTCTCAGCTGGAGGTGCACTCGGCAGCCTGGGAGCAGCACACACCAGCTGTCCTTCGGGGGTTCGCTGGCTTTTGACTTCACTCCACTTCAAAGCCCAGGCTTCTTATGTGTGTTTTAGTGACTTTCACACACTTCAGAATTCTAGGCCAAGTGAAAGCTTTGATTCCGTGCTGCACTCAGCAGCTCAGTGTGAAGGTAGCCTGCGGTTAAGTAAGGTGTGAGGCTGAAAGTGGTTCAATTTTGCAACAATAGCTGAGAACAAAGTACAGATTTTACCATTTAAAACTGGGACAAAACAGAGCTGGAAGGTTTTTGTGGGGCTATCTTTTTTTCATCTTCCTTTTAACACCCAGTAGCCCTTTTGGAGTT
The DNA here is from genome assembly GCA_002844005.1 of Limosa lapponica baueri. Classification (NCBI taxonomy): domain Eukaryota; kingdom Metazoa; phylum Chordata; class Aves; order Charadriiformes; family Scolopacidae; genus Limosa; species Limosa lapponica. The sequence goes on from KZ505674.1 coordinate 1,556,120, forward strand.
GAATTAAATATACGGTGTCCGCGGCCTTTGCCTCACACTGGAACAATCCTGTTTGCATCCAAATGGCAAAGCCAGGGCAGGGCAGGGCAGGAACACCTGGGGAGGGAAGGAAGCAGAAGGGGAGGAGAGGGACTTCAGCTCAGCTTGCTTTCCTGGCCAGGGCTCGTCCTAATCTCTGCTGCCAGCTTCCCTCAGCATTGCTCTTTTTACTTCTTTTTTTGTCCTGCACCTGGCACATCCAGCTCACGTCTGGTCCTGGGGTACACAGGCGTGACACCAAGACAAGCAATTAATCCCAATTGAGCGTGGGCTGTTACACAGCCCTGGAGCTGGCCCAGTGGCTTTTGCTCTCCTTCCACCCTGGGCTGACCTGCAGAGCATCTCTTCCCCTTGCCAAAGAGTATTTTTATGTTAAACGGCTAAAAGTCATCATCACCGTAATGGTTCTTATGGCAACCCAGCGAACTGAGCTCTTAAAAGCTCCTCTTGCTTAATGCATCTCTTGTACGTGGGCTGTTGTGCTTACCTTACCCCCGGGGACATGGGCAAGCCCTGGAGCTGAGCCAGCTCCTCTCTGTGCTGCCCCCCAAAACGGGAGAGGAGGGGTCACCTCTGCCCGCGGAGGGCACCTGAGTAGCAAAGCCAGCGCAATCACTGCCACCTCAGTCCCCCATGGTTCCCTATGGATAACATACGGTCCACAACAGCCTCAGACTCATTTCCCTCCTTACAGCCTGAATTTTAAATCGCCCCACAGCCTCCTCCTGAAAACCTGCCGAGCTGAAGCCGCTGCAGGTCACGTTGTGCAATTTACTGTTGCAAGACAAAGAAAACAAGTTCTTCTTTTTCACAATTACCAAACCACTTCATCGAGCAATTTCCCTGCCTCTGCGCTTTGGTTTCAGTTAACAGTATTCCTCGGGGAGGGAAAGTCTAACTGCACCGCCGAATGACTTACTGCTGGTTCTGCCATTAACAGACGATTGTGAAAAGTTGCTTAAGTGCCGTAACTGCCGGCAGCAGCTTTTCTGTGCCTTGCACTAGAGCTGAACCTGGATGAGGCTGGCTGGGATCGCAGGCAGATGCTGGCTGCAGGGGCCCGCACAGCCTCCCCTCGGGTGCCAGCCCCCCGGCTTTCGGTTGCCTGTCTCCAGGGTCAAAGACCATCTGCCTGTGGCAACGTGGCTCTCGCTGGGGGCTCTGGCCTCACGTGCAATTGCCCTGGTCCTGGTGAAACGGCTCATGCTGGGGGTCCCAGCACAGCCCCAGGTGCTTGGCGGGGGCTCAGCACCAGCCCCGGAGGGGGACTGTCACCCCTGCTTCGGGGCTGAGGGCAGGGAGGGGGCTGTCCCCGCGGCACACAGCCGTTACAGGGGAACCGCAAGCCTCCGTATGAAGCAACTCCCTGCGGTGGCTGCTGACAGCCTGGGGTGTCCCCGTCACCCCATGCACAGGGCAGCAGGAGGAGCACGGCTCCTTGCACCGATGCCAGTGGCAAAGCATGGCTGCACCGAACCAGGGGACACTGGTTTCCTCCACATTGCCCCACGGCAGGAGCTGGCACTGGGCTGTTTGGGCTGGTGGGCACTCCTGGGTGGCTGCCACCGCACTGGGAGCTGGAGGGACCTCCCTTAGGGCCAAGCCATGCCGGGGTGTGGGGTCTGTGCCCCTGCTGCCACCTTTCTCACGCTTCAGGGCTACCCCACGGGTGCTTCCCTAGGGATGGGGGCAGCACTGGGGCCAGGCATGGGCACCAATGGCCAGAACGCCCCATACCCGCTCTTTTGCAGTGTGAGGGCAGCGCCCCCATTTCAGAGAGGGGGACCCTGGGTCTTGGCTCGCTGCAGCTCACCTGCCAGGCCCTTGAAGCCCCAGCAGCCCCGAGGAGCCCATGGGGGTGCCCAGGCTCTCAGCTGGCCACAGCTCTGCTCCGACCCCTCCAAACTTCCTGCATTTGTTTCGCTCAGGCTGTTTGGGGGAAGTAGCGTGTTGTTATGTCTTCAGCTCAGCGTCTATTTAGAGAAGGATAATGCCATTGTGGAGGAGGACAATGAGAATATTAAATGCCTAAAATTCTCCGTCTCTCACTATTTTCACTATTTTTTTTTCCTTCAAACGGGTATTTCCTTGGAAATCTGCAGTGAGATTTGACGGGCCATGGTGTGTAGGGGGGGTAAAGCATGAGTCAGCCCCACCAGGATGATCCCAGACCGATCCCTGCTGTAGTCCTACTGCAGGCAGGTGAGTCCTGCCCGCTGCCTGTTCAGGGCTGGATCAGAGGAAGGTCAGGTTATGAAAGAGAAGGGATGGCCAGTGTGGGACTCAACCTTCCCAGGAGACCTTGGCGTGGAGGATGACAGCCACCCCCTCCTGCCACTTTCCCAGAGCTATGTTTAGCTCCTGGTTTGCTCAGGGAACCCAGATGAGCACCTGAGATATCTTAATGTCATTGTCCCACCAGAGCAGGCTTTAGGGGACTTTTTTCCCTTGCGGGATATAACTAATTGGACCTGACACCTGGGAGAGTCATGTTGGGTCCTGAAATAGCTTTCTGGCAGTGTTACTTGCGAAGGTGCCACAAGGAAGCGTGGGTGTAAGTGTCCATGGAGCCACTTTCGCAGGCACTGTGATGCTGCGTGGCCATGCTCAGGTCATGTCTCATGTCCTGGCAGCCCAAACTGGGGAGAGGGATTAATGGCTGTCACGGCACAGCTGATGAACCCCGCGTCTGGGTGAGTGATAAAGACTCTCAGTCTTCTTATTGCTGTGCAGCAGGTCCTTGCAGTACCTCATGCCTGCAGCAATCCTCAGTCTTCTCTCTCACTCACCGGCAGGAGCCCTGGAGGGTCTGGTTTCCTTGACATTTCTCTCTTCAGTAATGGCAGTGAAACCTGGTCCAAGGCAGCAGGTTCAGTGGTCTTCAAAGCAGCAGTAATCGAAAGGTCTCTATGGAATTGGGCTGGGAGTCCAAAAAGGGAGAAGGCAGATCTTTTGGTAACCTTTTCTAGCAATGGCTGTGTACCTCCTGGCTGCCAGCTCCAGCAGATCTTGGTGGACCTTAGGGTGTCCTGCTTGGCTGTGCCATGCTGTACGCTCTGCTAGAAATCTGCTGAGACCTTGCTCCAGTCCAGGCCTGGAGCCAGAGGTTTTTGGCAGCAGTCATATGTGGGGAATAACTGCTGTACTGGTGTAGAGGGGATAACTGCTGTACTGGTGTGTGTGTGTGAGTAACTGCTGTACTGGTGTAGAGGGGATAACTGCTGTACTG
>KZ505674.1:1585564-1613837 GCA_002844005.1 Limosa lapponica baueri
TTTTTTTTTTTTTGTTCCTTTTTCCTCTGTGGACACTGACTTGCCTTGGTGAACTCATCGGTTATTTATTGTGTAGACCCTGTATGTGGAGCCTGGCCTGTGCCTCTGTGATTGTCCTGGTCTGGTGATGCCATCTTTCATCTCTACCAAGGCAGAAATGATTTGTTCTGGAATTCTGCCTATAGACCAGATGAGGGACCATGTCCCACCCATTTCTCTAATATCCTTTGCATGGGGTTTGTGAGAGTGTCTGCAGCACTGGATCTGGAGTATGCAGTGTAGCATGTTCCAGCCTTGCTAGGGGCACATGTGCTCACACATTGAGGGCGGTGGGGTGCACACTGGATAAAACAGTCCTACTGTGTTGGTCTTGCCCCATCTCACTTCAAGTTTATCTTGTTGTCAGGCTTGTATCAGTTTTCTGGTTTTCGAAAAAAATCCAAAAGTCATTCTTAATGTGTGCTCTTGGAGTGACTAGGGCAAGATTACTTGTGTAGCTGAAAATCACCAGGTGGTTTCCTTCACTAGCTTACGTTTGCCAGCATATCCCACGAAACATTTTGGAAGCAACCTATGGAATAAATATCATAAGGCCAAGGGAAGATGAGGATCCAGATCGAACACCAACAGCTGAAGAGCTGCTAACAGCATACGGATGTGAGTGGTGATCCCTTTAAAACCTATCGCCTAAGCTGTGTGCGTGGTCCTGAATGTGGCCTTAGGAGACCTATTTAAAGTTTGGCCCGACTCAGGTTTGTCATGCATTGAACCTCCCTGTTAGGACTTGCCTTCCTCTCAGGAAGGGCCTTTGGTAACAGCTAATCTTGTGTGTGTGTTGCTGTGGTGCTTTGCCAGTTTCATCCGACAGATGTAGTGATTGTGTTGAGGATATTGGTGAAATGTCCTGCCAGTGTAGTGTGCTGTGGTGCTCTCATCCTTCCACATACCTCCCATCAACTGTGTCTTGAATTAGATTTTTGAAGAATGCAGTGAAGGTTTATCTCCCTTGTCTGAATCTCTGATGCAGTTAATCTTCTCTGGCCTTAAAACAAAAATAAAAAAAGAGCATGTTTTCTGGTGGTAGGGAGATGTCAGCTCTCATAACTCCTTTCAGGTTAGGATGCTTCTGCAGCTCCCCCTATGCCAGTGTTCCCCTTTCCTCCCTGCTTTCCACAACAGAACCCTCTTTTTAAGGGAGTTTTTTTGGGAGAGAGGATACAAATGTGCCATTAGGCAGCAGAGAAGAATGTGTTAATGCTCTTGTTGTACTGACAGAGAATGTACTTTGGATTTGTCTTCCAGATATGAGAGGCTTTATGACATCTCATGGACAGCCAGACCAGCCCAGATCAGCTCGATATGTGTTAAAAGACTATGTCAGTGTAAGTGCTTCCTACATCTGGGTTTTCTTTCCTGGGGAGGGGAATTGAGGGTTTCACTGGAGCAGGAAGGAGGATAATAAAATGAATTCTATTTCTCTGGATAAAATGAGCATATATTAAAATAATCTAAATTAGGTTGGTTTTATGTTTTAAAGGAATAAATGAAATTTCTCCTGCTGCTTAAACGTGATTGCTTAAAAATAAGGTGTTAGCTAAACAAATTAGCATATGTCTAAAACATGCAGCGGATATTCAGGAAACAGGCACATTTTGTTTAGTTGGATCAGTATCTGGTGCTAAGGACTGCAGTTATGAGTGCTGTAATACTGCACGCTTCTACAGCACCTCTCTGCAACTTGTTGTTGAGTGTTTCTTAATAGGATCCTGCAGTACTCCTGAGAGTTTTGCACTGTATTGTTTGCAGCTGGAAATGGTGCTTTGAAGTAGAGGTACAATGGTGCTTTATAATCAAGCCAGTTGTTGCTTTGGAGGAGAAATAAGCGTACTAATAGCTTTTCTGCCAATGTGAGCCCCTGAGCTTCCAGAGCCCTACTTTAGCTTTGGAGTTGTTTTCTCTCTTCTCTGGGTCTCTCTCCGAGGTTTTTTTGGTAAAAAACGTATCCCATTGCTTTCACAGGGGAAGCTGTTATATTGCCACCCACCTCCTGGCATTGACCCAAATGATTTTCAGCACCAGCATCAAAGATGCCCAGAGAGCGGAACCATGCAGGCCAGTGGACAGGTGAAGCCTGAGAAGAACACCAAAGCAAAACAAATTGAAAATGTGGTGGACAAAACATTTTTCCACCAGGTAAATTCTGGAGGAGATTTATTCTGGGACTTTTTACAGCAGCACTGGTGTGTCGTAGTTACCAGGAAAAATAGCTTTGAGGATGGAGGGGTGCTGGGTTGTGTTAATGGTGTTAGATGCCGTTGGCATCTGCACGTAATTTCTATCCAAGAGTGCTCTGTTCTTTTTATTACCTCCTAAATCACTGGGAATGTCCTAGGTGACTGAAAGATCGCTGATGAGGTGCGCTTAGTTGATTTTTAAAAGGTCAGCAGGGTGACCCTCATCATTATGGGCCCAACATCAATCTTGAGCAAACAGGAGAGTGACTGGGAAGAAAGACAAGGAAGGAGGGTGGTGTGACACAGCAACCAACCAGGAACATGGTTTTGGACTAACAGGTCCTTCAGACTAACTTTCCTTTCTTGAGGGGTCACAATAAGCTTCTTTAAGACACTTGATTTAGTACTACATGATTGTTTTGACTCAGAACCTGAAGGTTCTGATGAAGTCAGATGAAAAGCACACAAACTGATTTAAAATCTAATTGAGAAATCTCGAAGTGGAAAATGGGAATTTTTCTTAGGTGTTAGGTCCCACAGAGATCTGTTTTGTCCCTATACAACTGAAAAAAAAAATTAGTGGTGACTCATAATGAAATGTCAAATCTGTACCTGGTTAAGTCTGCACACCTGACAAAGATGAGAACAAGGTGTTCAGCAGAGAAGAGGATGGGTCATAGACAGCATGATCCATTCTGCTTGATTAGCTGGATATGAGCAGTATTTGTTTCGGCACAGCTAAAGATAATCACGCATTTTGAAAACAAGAACTCGGGCTCTTTTCAAAAAAAAAACAGTGAGCTGTTTCAGAAAACTACGACCTGAAAAGAATTTTTGGGATTACTAGACTCTTCCTCTGGCTGCCTGAAGTGCTGGCATGAGCTGTGAGCCCCGGCAGTGCTACCCACGCTCCAGACTTGAGCAAGTTATTTTAGTCTCTGGCTTTCACAGAGGCCAGATTTATTTGCAAAGACAATTTGTTGTGTGCAAAGCAGAGACTGTGGGAATCAATCCTAGCGCCGTAGCTAATGTCTGGCGGGGCTCAGTGTCTCGTCTGTGCCTCTGCTTGCAGTTGGAGACCTGGCACAGCGGGGCATGGCTGCAGACACAACTGGGGTGTGCTGGCAGGCTTTGACTCAGCTCTGTGGTGTGACCTTTCCTGCAGCTCCGGAGCTGGGGGCTGAGTGGGTCTTGATGGGTTTGAGCTTGCCTGTTGCCTGGTTTTACTGACATATCGGGGTTCCTTCTTGTTAAATATCTTCTCATTGGTCACTGGTGATTATGTCTCCTCTTCCAGGAGAACGTTCGCGCCCTGGTGAAAGGGGTCCGGGCTGCAATGGGATACCGGCCCGGCAGCGGTCTTGTGCCTGTGACTACGCCCAATCCTGGGAGCGTGGTAGGAAAACCTTGGAAAAAACACGGAAACAGGAACAAGAAGGAGAAAATTCGCAGGATCACTAAGCACCTGGAGGCTTAGCTGTGGCAGTGGTATCTGGCCTTTCCAGGGCAGGGACTGCATTGTCCTGCAGGCCTGAACTGGGGGGGTAACAAGGAGAAGTGGGCATCGCTCGCTCACCTGGGAGCTCTGTGCTATGGATTGCCCTGTGCAGGGGATAAGATTGGTGTCTGATAGTTGGAGCTCATCCCTTCTGAGAACAAGAGACCTGGCCATTCCTGTTATCTGGAAGCCAGCCCAGACATTTGACTGCTGCTGAAGTGTCCTTTCAATGGGAGCAGATGGAGCCACATGGGAATGGTTTTTCCTTCCATAAAGGATGTATTTTTATAGCTGTTGAGATCAAAGTAGCCCTGTAAAACTGACTAAAATCTTTAAACAGTTGAATCTCAATGAGTGATGTTTGTTAGATTTTGAGACACTATTGCTCATCTCCTTTTTTTAAAAAAAAAAAAAAAGCTTGTTTGTTGATTTGACAGAACACTTCAGTGTGTTGAAAAATGAGGTGAAAGAATCTTTATTGCCCTCTTCCTTCTCTGTTGTATCAGCCCTATTCCATAGAATCAGTACTGAAACCACTCATCTTCCCAGCTTAAGCCAGAGCAAAGGAAGGAAAGCCACACCATGCAAGGAGAACGCTGCTTTTATGTCCTTCACACTGAGCTGGTATCAGTTGTTTTTCTATGTGGCCTCCCATTGGTATTTTAAAACATTAGCTCCATGTGACTGGTCAAAAATCTGGTGCTAATTTGTCCTTAAATATACTTGAGATTTTACTTCCTATGTGGTGTCATGTTCTGTCTCACTGACCCTGTTAGCCATTGACCTAGTCGCAGAAGTGTCATAATAGCAGATTTTAATGTGTACATTAATATTTGATGCTACAAAGACTGTACTTACTTGGGGTCTGACTTAATTGAGATTTATTCCTTGTTTGCCCTGCTGAGAAATGTGTGCTTGGTCAGTGCTCTTCATTCCTAATGTAGCACAGGGAATAATGATAGAGCAGGAAAGGCTTGCAAAGGCAAAATGTGCTTTGTTTTTTAGGTGGTGAAGCAGAGCAGCAGAGGATGCTGGTCTCTGATACTAAAAAAGGGATTGCTGTCTTGTAATTTTGTACTTTCCAGGCCTTGAGTGTGGATGGAGAGATGACAGCAACTGCTGAGCAAAGCCTCAGCAGATGTGGGGCGAGCAACCAAGCTGGTTTTGCCTTTGTGACCCTTTGCTTGTCCTGTACAGCCAATTTACACTGTGTGTGCAGAGGGTCTCCTGACAGCAGAGCTCTCAGCTCCTGCTTCCCTTGGAGTCCTTGCTCTCAGGTTCTTGGTACCTTCCCTCCAGTGATGTAATTTCCCTGCCACTTTTAAAACTAAAGCATAATGGCACTGAATGAATATGATCAATGGTATTTTAAGTCAGTGTACCATAGCAGAAAGTAGATTCTCAGGAGGTACTATTTAATCTGGTTCTCTTGGAGAAGATGATTTTTGCCTTTGTTTCCTGAAGAGGCTGTGCCCTAGCCAGATCTGTCTCTGATCAGATTTTCCTACCCTCTTTGGAGGGGTAGTTTCTGCTCTTGTCCCTTTATAATACTTTAGGGACCTGGTTGCTCAGAAATACCCATTTCTTTTTGTCGTGTCTTGTGTGAAGCTATTATCTCTCAAATTACCTGTCAAATTGAAGTTGAGGGTATGCTTTATTGAAGTTTTAAAGTATTTTTTTCTATTCTATTTCTCTTTTTTTCAAAGCATTTTGATTTCTTAGTTCTTGTTGCATGTACCTGAGTGTTCTTTTGCATTCTCAGCCCTTTCTTGCCAGCTGGGTCTCCAGGAGCCTCCTTGCTGGACAAGCTGTGTCCTGGTGTAGACCCTTCCCAACCTGGTGAATGACAGCAATCCCCAGGGCCTGAGGCTTGGGACAACTGTGCTTGTTGTTCGCAGGAACCTTTGGCCACAGGACCTGCCAAACCACTTGCAGTGTTTGCGTGAGTGAGTGGAGGATAATGTAAATACGACGGACCAAATAATGTTTGCTTGGGTTTGTTAAATGCAGACTGCTCCTTGCTGTGCTGAAGAACTCTTGCCTCGATAGAAGGAGGACCATAAATGAGAGCTGTGGACCCAAAGGCTTGTTATTGTTTTATGCTGCTATTGAGCACTGGACAAACTGGGTAATAGGGGAGGACCGTGGTTAAATTAATGCTTTCCTGTGGTGGTTTGGTCTGTTGAACCACATGTGCCCTGCCCTGCCCCAGCTGGGGAATGCTGGCTGGGCTGTGACAGCTCTGTGCAGCACACAGGAGCAGCTGGCAGGCGTGGGACAACGTGGGGATCGCGCTGCTGGCAGAAGCTGGCACAAAGGAGACCTTGTGCTCTGCCCGAGCCACCTGCTGAGCGAGTCCCTCGGCTGCTCTGGTCTTTATTCCACAGAAGACAACTTTCCATTCCCGAGAGCGGTTTTCTTAAAGCGCCTTGTGCGTGTAGAGGGAGCGGGTGGGCTGCAGTCAGCTCCGGTCTGTTCCTTGGGATCCACAGCACTTTCGGCACCCCAGTGGTCTGCCGCCACTTTTAGGGGGCTTTGCTTTAAAATGCAAGCAGTTCATTTTCCTGGCTGATGTTGTTACCTGCTGCACTGATTCCTGCAGCAGAAACGCAGAGCCAATTTGGGAATATGTTTTGAAGCTGAACTTCGCTTTTACCATATCGTGTACTTGCATCGTGAACTACAATTCTCCTCCCTGCAGGGCAGGAGCTGGAGCTGCCAGGACTCTTCTGCCTAGTTTAGGGAGCCCTATTCCAGCCCAGAGTCCGCTCCCAGCAGCGTGTGGTGCCTTCTACCCCCGGGGAGCTGCTGTACCATGGGTGGAGGTGGTGCTGGGCGCCACACCTGCTGGGCGTGTGGTGGCACTCCCTGCCCAGGGACGCTCGGAGCCAGCCATGCTGGGGACACTGGCCATGGAGCACAGTGACTCTGCTGCCTGGCCAGCAGCTTGCCTGGCTGGGGAGCCGGGCTGTGTGTCCTGGGGGCTCTGGATGCTGGCCGCGCTGTGCTGGATCGCCGCCCGCTCCCTGTAACTCCCGGGGCTGGGCTGCAGGAGGCTGCGGGGCTGCTCTGCTCCAACATCCTGCAGTGCCCAACATGGCTGGAGCAGCTTGTCCCTCTGCCCTAGGCTGTCCTGCGGGTGCCCGGGGCAGGGCCAGCGGCAGGCATCCCTCCTCTACCTCCTGTACAGCTTCCTGGGCCACGTCTGCAGCGCAGTTGGAGCACTGCTGGCCAGCCAGCTCGGCATCCAGGTGGGCAATGCTCCTGGTGGTGATGGGCGGGGGGAGACAAGAGGCAGTGCTCTGCTGCCCTAGGATGCTGACCTTGGAGGGGGAGGATTTTGGCAGCCTAGCTGAAGATAGCATGGCAAATGCAGCCCCTCCCCGGGGGGCCTGTGAGCTGCTGCCTGAGGGTTTGCATTTTAGGGAGGTTCAGATGTGTCTTTCCCCAGATCCTCACGGGTGCCTACATGGCCATGGCTGACATCATCCGCTTCCTGCTCACCATCTTTCCCCCGTGCCCACCTGAGTCCCAGAAAAAAGCAGGTTGGTGCAGGGATACCCTTCCTTGCCATCGGCGCGGGTTGGCAGCAGCCTGGTCTGAGCTGAGGGCTTTGGGGAGCACCTCATACTTCTAGCTGGGCAGCCCGGTGTGGGCACCCTGGGGACAGCAGTGCCTGGGGTAGCAGCGTGGCACCCTGGGTGAGCAGGGGATGGCTGGGTGGCCCCCAGGATGGGTGAGGAATGGGGGACTTGGTGCAGCCCACAAGGGTGGTATGGGGCAAAACCTGTGCCTGAAAGTGAGCCCATGTCCCATGCAGGTCCACCACGGCAGAGGAGGAGAAGGAGGAGGCGGTGGCTGCAGGATGGCCTGCTTGCCCTTGCCCTGCCCCTGTCCATGGGTGCTGGCAGGTCTCTGCTGTCCCCTAACCCCCGCCTCTCCCTGGAGTGGCCGGAGGGAGCCCGGCGGAGGCTGCTCGGGGCAGTGTTGGAGGTGAGATGCCCCTTCCTCATCCCCCCCCAGGGCCAGGTGGGCAGAGCCCGGTCAAGCACAGGCTGCTGCTGGGCTCTGAGCACCAGGGGGTTCTGTTCTGTTGCATTTTACCACTCCTGGCGTCACCCAAGCTGGCATCTTGGTTTGTGTCCCTGGGGTGCCTGAGGCTGGTCCAGGCGTGTTCTTTGGAACCTCAGTGGTTGGGGTCAGTAGAGGCAGCCCCTGCACATGGTGGCACTTGTGGGCAGGCTGAAGTCCCTGGGATCATCAGAGGACCTGGAGCAGCTGGTGGGGGCGGTGGGGACAGGGGTCCTGCTGGGAGGTGTGCGCTGGGCTCTCTCCAGCCCCCTTCTCTGGGCAGGTTGTGATGGAGGTGTTCCCCTGCCTCCCCTGTTTCTCCTCCCTCCCTCAGGACAACAGGGAAGTGCTGGGCTTTGTCCTGGGGCTGCTCTCTGCCCTTGTTGCCCTCACGGCCAGGATTCCCACACTCTCCAGAGCAGTAAGTGTCTGCCTGGCATGGCTGCCCTTATGCCCCCCAGCCCCAGGCAGGGCTCCCCAGCCATGCCGGTGACTCCTGCAGCCCATGGCAAAAGCCCCGGGGCAGCTGCTGGGTGCCCTTCCCCGCTGTTCGATCCTCAGGGCAGTGGCAGGGTTCGGCACTGCAGCCCCCTTCACAGCAGGGTGTAAGGGTCCCCATGTCAGCTGCAGTGATGTCCCCAGCTGGGGACAGGATCTGTGGCTCCAAAGCAGGCTTTGGGTGGCTCAGTGCAGGGGGAAGCCATGCCCACGGAGACGGCTGTGGGCCACCCTCTGCTCAGCCACAGCCGGGGTCCTCTACACAGCAGCGATTGTCACCCACGACCAGCAGCCTGCGCACGTCCTGAGGGCCCTGCCCTGGCTCCTCATCGCCATGGGCTCAGCTGCGCTGGACGTGGCCGTATCCTTTCCCAGCTCCTCTCCCAGGGCTCTCGGCTGGGGCATGGCTCCTCTCCTGGCCCCAGTGCCAGGGCTGTGGGATTGGCGTGAGGAGGGGGCTCCACTGTTACTATAGAAATGCCCTTAATGGGGGCTCAGCTCCTGTTCGTTGCCTGCACGACCAAGAGCCAGAGGAGCCAGGGGCCTGTGCCGGAGGTCCCTGATGCCTGGGCTCCCCTGGCTGGAGAGGAAGATGATGGAGGAGCAGAGGAAGAAAAGGTTTTTTTTCCCCTCCCTCTCTGATTGAAGGGCAGGAAGGAGAGCTGCCCTCCTTGGTAGCACTACTGCTCTGCCTCCCCAGGGGAGGGTGGGGGGATGTTGGGCGCCGGGGCCTCATGGAGGAGGGGTACAGACGGTCAGCATACTGCAGGGCATGGCTGGCACTGGGAACATCACCCTCACCACAGGACCACATACATTTTCCTACTATGCTGGCCTGGGAGCAGCTTGGCACTGGTGTGCAGCTCCTGCATGCTCCCCCAGCCCCAGTGTAAGGGGGGAGGTTGGGGGGGTGTCCCTTGTTCTCCTGCTCCCCTGGGAGGTGGGGAGGGCCTGGCTGCAGGATCTGGATGTGCCAGCTCAGCACCGTCCTGCACCCACCCAGGTCCCCACTTCATGGTGTGGCTGAGCAACACTGCTGTTGGATGGGGATGGGTGCTGTGCCCCTTGATGTGGGCTGTGGTGTGGGTGCAGCTCTCCTGGTTGTAGCCAACGTGGCTCGCTCTCCTTTGCAGGTTGCAAACTGGGTCCCGCTTCACATGTTTCCAAAACCCAGGTCTGGACCCAGGATGGTGGCCACCAGCCACTCCTTAGACCTGATGATCAGGCTGGTGCAGCAGGTGAGAGGCTGCCGGGGCTGGGGTAGGATCCAGGGGAGTTAGGGATGCTCTTGTCCCTCTGGCAGGGAACGGGCTCTCTGCAGATGGCTGTGGGGTGTGTGCCCAGATTTGTGGTGAGGGGAGGGGATGCATCTGCCCTGCTGTCCCACACAGCATGGAGGGGCCAGCAGCTTGCAGATGGTGTTGCAGTGTGAGCCCTGAGGTGCTGTGCAGGTACCAGGGCTGCTGGGTTTTGGTGCTCTCCCCAGTGATGTCTCCCTTTGTCCTCCTCTTGTTTCCTGTCCCCGCTCAGACTGGTCACGGCGTGGCGAGACTGCCCAGGGACGCACAGATGGGTGCAGCAGGCCCTGTGTCACCCCAGCCGCCTGTCTGCCCCCCGCTCCTGGCCCTGCACCCTGGGCTCTCACCATCTGGCTCCTCCGATGCCGCCTCCATCAACTCAGAGCTTGAGGTCAGTGCCTGCTCCTGGCTCTTTAGGTGCTGTTTTTTCTCCCTTGGGGCTCTGCCCAGCTTCAGTGTGTACATTAAGGCATCCACCCCAGATGGTCACGGCCCTGGTGCCAGAGACAGGTCTAGAGCCCTATTAGGAGAGGTCCATCCCAGAGCCATGCCCAGGATAGTGCTAAGTTGCACAGGCTGCTCTGCAGAGCAGTGCTCAGAAGAGGAACGTGGAGACTAGCTTGTTCTGTCAAGGTGTGGGTGAACCACCACAGCATCTCTGCACCCCCTCACACAAGTGTGCAGCCCCACTCGCAGCCTCACCTGCCCACCTGCGGAGTCCCCGTCTATGTCCACTCCTGAAAAGGCTGGAGCCAGGTTTCCAGGCTTTCCCAGGCTCACTCAAAGGTCTTTATACTCTGAGCTGTAGCTGATGTGGTCCTGCAGAGAAGCTGCTGTGAAACGAGGGGATTTCACAGGGCTCCTCTTGGTTATATTATTGGCCCTTCTCTTCTTGTCTGCCTATTAGTTAGTGGAGTTTTATTACCAGGAGAGGGGCAAGACTTGTACCTTTTCAAAGCTTACCTGGTAGTCTTGTTTAGTTTCTCCTAAGGGCCTTTTCCATTCAGGCAGCTGCTGTTGCCTGCAAGAGGGTTTCAGTGCAAGTCACCCTGGTGCAACACTGGCCCCAGTTCTGCCCTGGTGATCCAGCAGGCTGGGGCTGTCCGTCACACATAAGATTGCTATTGCATGTCAGAGCTGCTGCCTAGGCCATCCATCTACTAGAAAACATGCTTTGCAGAGTCTGTTTTGGGGAGAGAGTGGTATCTCGTTGATGAGAAGCTTAACATGAGCTGGCAGTGCACACTGGCAGCCCAGAAAGCCAACCGCATCCTGGGCTGCCTCAAAAGAAGTGTGACTAGCAGGTCACAGGAGGTGATTCTACCCCTCTACTCTGCACTCGTGAGACCCCACCTGGAGTACTGTGTCCAGCTCTGGAGTCCTCAACACAGAAAGGACATGGACCTGTTGGAACGGGTCCAGCAGAGGGCCACGAAAATGGTCAGAGGGATGGAACACCTCTCCTATGAAGATAGGCTGAGAGAGCTGGGGATGTTCAGCCTGGAGAAGAGAAGGCACTGGGGAGACCTTATAGCAGTCTTCCAATATCTGAAGGGAGCCTATTGGAGAACTGGTGAGGGACTCTTTGTCAGGAAGTGTAGTGGCAGAACACGGGGTAATGGTTTTAAATTGGAAGAGAAGAGATTTAGATTAGATACCAGAAAGAAATTCTTTACTGTGAGAGTGGTGAGGCACTGGAACAGGTTGCCCAGAGAAGTTGTGGATGCCCCATCCCTGGAAGTGTTCAAGGCCAGGCTGGATGGGGCTTTGAGCAACCTGCTCTAGTGGGAGGTGTCCCTGCCCATGGCAGGGGGGTTGGAACTTGATGATCTTTAAGGTTTCTTCCAACTCTAACCGTTCTATGATTTTATGATCTTTTACTTCGTCCCTGAAAACGGTAGCATCATGAGTGAGCACGGTGGGTGTCTTTGATCTTTTCCTGATGTCTCAGCCCAACGATGGGTGCGATGACAACTTTGGCACTGGGGAGTCCTGTAGTGAGGGGCTGCCGTGTGAGCATCATGCCAGCTTTCTGCAGTCACCGTCTGGTCCAAAACTGCTTTGTTACGTCTCTGGAGTAGGCTGAAATCCTTCTCTTCTGCCATTAGGGGCCGGCCTTTCCAAGGCAGAGGGAGAGCAGCCTTGGCCCCACAGGCAGGCGTCCCCAGCACAGCAGTAAGGTGGTCAAGAGGACCATGGCGGGAAAAGTGGCTTTTGCCCTGGCAAGTGAGGAGCTGGGTCCAGGGCCTCTCAGGCTCTTTCTACTGAAGTTAAGCAGATCTTTCCTGGCTGTCCTGAAACACCATTGCTTTAAAGTAAAAAGCAGATTCATTTTTTTTTTCTCCTCTGCTCACAGCTCCTTCCCTGCTCCCCTGAGTTTTATGTCATTGCCTGGCACCAGCACAATCCTCTACCTGTCATGTCTGTGAGGAGCAGCGCTGTGCTCTGTCACCCCCGCTGCGTGGTGGCTCTAGTCCAGCTTTTTTCCCAAGTTAGTTTTTTTTTTTGTGTTTTTTTTTTTTCTTTTCCTTTTGCAGCAAAAATATTGTGAGAGGTGCAGGGAGCAGCTCCCCAGGCCGCCTCAGAGAATAATTTCTCAGGGCTAAATGCCTGAGGTGCCCAAAATAGAGGTCATGGTGAGGACAAGAGGAAAAGAAAGGGCTCCTGACTCAGAGGAACTCTGCCCCGGAGTTTTTTCTTGATGCAGCTGTGGGAAAAGGGTCTGTCCCGTCTGGGTGGTGTCAGGGAGGGAGGGCTGCACTTGCTGGGTGGAGCAGACTTGGGTTTGCCCTCCTGGAAATGTCCCACTCTGATTCCCAGCCTCTTGTCACTTGGGAGTCATAGCAGTTGAGGCAAAGAAATAGAAATATCATCGTGTCCCTGACGGGAAGTTCCCGCAGTCCAGTCACGTTTTGCTGCCTGCACAGAGCAAAGAGAAGCTGGGAGCCTCTGCAGAGCCCCTTTGTGTTGGCTGGCCTGGGCTTCATCTGGGGCTTCACAGGGTTTTTAGCAAGAGCTGTCTCTGTTGGTGGCTCTCAGAACCAGCAGTGCTCATGACAGGGGAATGCTCAGGAACTGTTGCTGTGGGGTTCCCAGGGAAAAAGGGTTCGCCCTCTCTTGACACACTCCGCTCAGCCACCCCTCTGTGTGCTCCTGAGCCCTCTCCTCGTGTGTCCTGGGGAGGGAGGGAAGCACATGAGAAAAAAGGAAACCAGCATTGTTCTGCTTTTAGCTTTTCTTGCGTTGTTGCGAGGAAAGGGAGAATCAAATACTTTCTATTTTCCAGCGTAGCCAATTCCCCTTTTAGAGGGAGGCAGTGCATCCCCGGTGCTGCCCAGGGCTCCCTTGCATCCAGCTATGGCACCGCCTGCCCCTTTCTTTTCACAGTGGGACTTCGAAGACTTGACGGTGCACTGGAGCCGCCCCAGCCCTGCTGCTCAGCCTTGCTCTGTGGTGTGCCCAGGCACCTTCAGACAACCTGCAGCCCCTCTGAGACACCCCAAGCACCCGTCCCCCCAGCCCAGCAAGCAGTAACCAGCAGAGGGTGCCTCCTTGGGGCTCCCCTGGGAGACATGATAAGCTCTGGGGTACCATCACAGGCTGCCATGCCATGCTGTGCCCAGAGTACTGCCCGGGTGGACTGGTGACAGCTTCCAGAATCTCTTTTCATCCTTGTCCTGCTGCAAAGGGGTGTGGGGTCCCCCTTCCACATCACCGTTGGCTGCACTCCCTGGAATTGGGGCTGTGGGAGCGGTGCAGCCTCACGGCTGGGTTTCAACCCATTAGTCTCTTCTCTTGGTTGGGCTGGTGTTTTCCCCAGCACTGGGGTTACAAGCCTTGCCCAAACATGCTCTGCAGACTCTGAAGTTGAAGCCTGCTGATCTGCCCAGCAAGGCAGGAGATAGGGACAGTCTCCACTGTGGCTTCCTGCTGGTGGCTGCCACGCTTCCCGGTCATCTCTGACTGCTGAACATTAGCACTGTGAGCCATGGACCAGCGAGAAAGAAACACACCTGGAAGATCATATATGTCTTAAGTGCTGTATGTGGGGGACTGACCAGCTTGTGGGCTGCCTGCCAGGTCCCAATTCCTACGATGAGGAGGTGAGTTTCTTGCCCTGGGATAATTTTTGTGTCTCAAAATGTGTGTGGTGCAGACCAGTGGAAGCTGCAGAAACATAGGAGCCCATGCAAAAGACAGGAGGGAGCAGCCAGTTTGCTGGGTTCCACAGTGCCAGGTGCCTTCAAGTGCCTTGGTCCACGTGTGCACTGGTGGAGCTGCAGCTGCAATGTGGGGACCCCACAGCCCACACTGGATTTGTTGCATGTGAAGCTGGAGCAAGAGCATCCAGAGTGGAGACTTGGGGACCTGCCTAGCTGCTTTCCTGCTCCCCTCTGTTAGAGAGCACAGAGGAAAAGAGCTTCCTGCACAGGAGGGTGGTGGAGAGCACAACTGGGACCAGTTTGCTCCCTGCAGCTGGAGGTCAGCTTTTTGTCCAGGGTGGGTGGTGGTGGCTCCTACAAGGAGCGAATCAGGGGAAGGGCCTTTGTTATGGCCCTTGGCTGATGGTGTCTTCCATGGTCTTTTCTGAGGTGCTGGTGGCTTGTAGCTGTTCCTCCTTCCCAATGGCATGCATCCTGCTCTGGGTTCTCTTTGGCTAAATAAACTGAAAGGAAAAAAGAAATGTGAAACTGTGGTGTTTCATTGCCATGGTCATCTCACCAAGGCATGCTGCCTGGCACCTCCAGGTGAAGGGCTGAGCTGGCGCCTGCCTCGGGCAGTGGAAAATGCACAGGGTGAAGCATAGCTGGGTGAGGATGGGGCCCTGGGGCATGCAGACCCTGCCTGGTGTGCCTGCAGCAGCAAAAGGAGCCTGTGCGGAGCTCCTGCTGATAAGAAGCTCCTGCATTCATGTTTCCAAAGGCCCGAGCGAATTGCTGAGTGGCAAGGCTCAGAAATCCAGACGCCAGACAATAGAAGGGCTGGAAACATAAAGGAAAGGAAATTCTTCTGCTGTATTGCCTTTCCTATGGCGATAAGATAACCCAAAGTGAAACAAAAGTCTCCGCTGCAGACGGTGGGGTGGGCACCTCGGCTACTTTCTAAAGCGCAGGAGGATGTCTGTGTGAGCCGGGATCCCCCAAGCCGTCGGGGCGCAGGCAGCGTGGGTGGCTGGCACACGGGCAGCCCTGTTTGCGGTACTTTGCAATGAATCTTGGAGCAACAGGTAACCTGGCCTGCTCCTGCTCCGTCCCACAGGACCATCCCTGTCCTTCATTTATGTACTGGCAAGAGAAATCTTTCTTCAAATCCTCTGGAAGAGCTGAGAAAAGTGAGCCACAACATTTGCTAGTGATACATAATTATTTGGCATATGAATATCCCAAAGCTGGTGGCAGAATGTATTGAAAAGGGTCTAGCACTGCTGAGTGTCGGGGGGACAGAGTGACAGGCTAGATTACATGTCAGAGCGGTGGGGACAGGGACAGAGAGCGTGTCCACACAGCAGAGCTGGGAGCAGGATTAGCTGCTGCCACAGGGGAGGCTGGTCATGGGAGCCCAGTGCTGTGCGGGAGCTGCTGGGGCAAGGGCTGCAGGTGGATCTGTGCCGTGCCGCTGCGTGTGCAGGGCTGAGCATCCCTCACAGCGCCCGGAGCAGTGTAGGGCACGAGAAGAGGAGCGAGGGTGGCATCTGAGTAAGGATGGAGGTGAGTCTCTGAAGAGGTGTCCTGTCCTAAAGAGGAGATGTGATGGTGTGGGTACCATCAGGGCAGCAAAGGAAAGGACGAGTGCCTCTGCTGCATCTCGGAGCATGGGGACAGGGAGGTCTGAAAAGAAGCTGGCCAGAGACAAGTTGAGATTACAGCCTGCAGGCTCAGAGCAGGCCCAAATTAACTGCGGAAATCATTGTGGGCTATTTTGGGCAGTGAGTCCAGGATGAATGATGAGCGGAGTTCAGGGAGGCAGGCCAGGGCTGCCCCTCTGGCTCAGGAAGCCCCCCGGGCTGTGGCCGCTGGGAGCGGCAGGGTGGGCTACAGGAGGTCACCCTGCGCTGCCCTGCTCCGCTCTGGCTCCAGAGGTGAGCCTCTGCCCTGCCCCAAGGGCTGCTTTGGTGTCCTGTCATTAACGGCTGAACTTCAGACAGCAGCAGGATGGGTGCTGTGCCCAGCGGGGCAGCGCCTGCTCCCTTCTCCTGGGGGGTCCCAGGATGGGAGCCGTGAAGGGGCACGATGGTGTTTGCTCAGGCTGTGGGAAGGGATGTCACAGGCTGCAGGGACCCAGGCAAAAGGAGGAGCTGTACAGGCGCCTGGTGGGGCTCGGGGACATCACACGTTACTGTGGTTCGCAGCTCTGCTCACTCTCTGCCCTGGGGTGCAGTGATGGGAAATCAGTGGTCTCAGCCCTTTCAGATCTTGTTTTCAGTCCACTGGGGTTTTTTGTCCTTTGGTTTTACGCTGACAGCCCAGCTCTGGAAAGCAGAGGGCTGAGCTGTAGGCACAGGGAGATGTGCAGCAATCAGGACAGCAGCAGCCTTGGTGGGATGGTTGTGATTCTTGCAGAGCCTGGCTGTCACTTCCTTGGGAAGCAGGACCCGGCAGGAGAACACCAAAGGGCACGGAGCACTGTAACACCGGGCAGGATTGCACATCCGTGCAGCGTGGTTTGCTATAAGCTCTCTGCCTGCTCCCTGTTGCCCTCAGCAGCTGCTTCTGCTGGGGTATTTGGGGAGCTCCCACTGGCACCAGCACCACTGATGGAGATCACCCCACCAGCAGCCACAGTCGCGCTCGGGGGGATGAAGAGCTGGTCCCAGTGCAGAGCGCACTGCAGCATTCCCAGCCTTGCTGCAGCCACGCATTGCACAGGCAGGTGCACGACAGTGTTGGCTGCATGCACCCGGCATGGTCCCTGTGCTGTTACCTCTCCTGGGGAAGGTGAACCGAGCGGGTGAGGCAGGTGTCCTCCATGAGATATCATTTGAGGGCTTGTTCTGGCAGTCCTGATGGCCATCACAGCTGCCTTTTGGGTCTTCTCCTGCCCTGTGGCTTGCAGCAGAGGTGAGCCGAGCACCCACAGCTCCCTGCTCAGCCACGGGATGTGGTTTGTGGGGTATCTGGACCCACTCAAGAGGGTCTTTTGGTGCTCTCACCCCTGCCAGGGTAGGTCCCCGGGTGGCCTCACAGCAGCAAGGAGTGGAGAGATGGCAGGACTGACCTGCTCTCCTCCCTGCAGGGATGCTCTGCAGGCAGGGATGGGTGCATGGGCTGCTCTTGGGCTTCCCAGTGAGATGAAATAAGCTCTTCAGGTGATGATCCTCTTTGCCCTGGGACTGGGAATGACATGCCTCCTGTTGCAAGGGGTGTTTCAGGGACCACGTTGTCCCTGGGGTCAGGCTGAGCACCATGTGGGCAGGATGGCCGCTGGCCACGCTGGGTTCCCCGTGCTGTGGCAGCACGAAGCTGAGAGCCTTTGTAGGGCTCTACACTGCTCTTGGACAGGATCTGAGCAGCCATTGTGCAAAGCAAAACAAACCCTTCCTATCGTGTCAGCGGCTCAGAGGGTGGCTCTGCTTCCAGCTGCGGGGCTGGAGAGTGAGCGCAGCCCTGCCAGAGCCTGCTGATAGCCATCTCCCTTTGCAAAAGAGTTCAGGTCCCCGCTCCCCAGAGGGTGATGTCACTTTATCAGCAGTTGAAGGCTCCTGATAAAGGGATCAATCTAACTCTGACTGCATCCCCAGCAGGGCTGCAAACACAATGTATGGGGTGCAGCCAAAGCCAGTGTGGCCGGGGCCCTGCATGCTCTTTTGCCTTCGGGAGGGTCGTGGCTGCCCGGACCCCGCACGATGCAGTGCTGGGGCTGGGAACAATAGTGGCCGTGGCATTGCTGCAGCCAGGGTGGGCGATTACCGAAAATCATGTGCTTACCCCGACTGCGACAGAGGCAATTTGTCAAAGTCCCATTTTCCTTTCCGTGATAAGATAGGGCTCGTGGAGTACAATAATGCTTTCCTGAGATACAATTGTGGCTCTTCTACCCGGCACACATGCAGGGGAGGCTAATTTTGGCCTTGCTGGGCTGGCAGAGGGTGAGAAGACGCCTCTGTCCGTGCCAGGGCTGTGGTCCAAGGGGCAGAGCGGCTCTCTGAGCCCTGAGGACCAGGACAACCCCAGGCGCAGGAAGGTCACGCTGGCTCCCGCAGGCTGGCATGCTCCCTGCTGATGCTCCTGGAAGGTGCCACGGCTGCAGAAGGAGCTGTGGCCGCTGGCTTTGTGATAAGGAGTCAATACGATGCAGCACAATGTTGCAGTTCTGCCAGCACCCAGTAAACCCTGCTTGAGGCTGGGGCAGCCAGGTTCATCAGTGCTCTTCCTTACCTGTACAGGCACCCAATGCATGCAGCTGCACCCTCATACCCTCCTCCCCCCCGTGCTTTGAATGTTATCCCATCCTAAGGCAGCACCGTGATGCCAGGCCAGTGTTCATGACCTGGCCAAGGAAAGTTTCCCGTTCCCAGATGTCTGCACCGTGGCTGCTGGCCAA
Organism: Limosa lapponica baueri; assembly: GCA_002844005.1. Classification (NCBI taxonomy): domain Eukaryota; kingdom Metazoa; phylum Chordata; class Aves; order Charadriiformes; family Scolopacidae; genus Limosa; species Limosa lapponica. Next base: position 1,603,705 of record KZ505674.1, read on the forward strand.
GCACGGGCAGGAAGGCAATCTCGGCTGCCTGCTGCAAGCTGGTCCCTCCGCAGGCAGCTCCAGTACCACCACAGTCTCAAGAAGAAAGCAGTAAATGGCACCACTGACAAAATCAGACCTTATGAAATCCCCAGCCTCCCTGGGAACCAGACCTTTTTCCTAATATATATAATATTTGTAGGTGCTGGATCTGGCCTTCCTCGGGAGAGTAATGAGCAGCACGCCCCTCCAGCAGAGCCAATGTTTCCATTTTGGCATATTGCTTGGGATGCACTTTCTGCACAGTTTGAAATCGGAGCATAATACTATCTTCATGAACCATATTCACCAGTCTGATAATGTCACCCGACAAAAGGTCAATGGAAAAGTTAATATAATTTATTGGCTGATTTAAAAAAAAATCTAATCATCTGTTTTTCCTTTTTCCTGACCCCCCACCCGCACCCAGCGCCCTGCTGACATTTTCCAGCCATTCCCAAAACAATGGCCAGGGTGGGAATGCTCCAAGCGGGCGCAGCTTTGGAGAAGACTTTTCCTGATGGGCTGCAGCCGCATCTGTCTGCTCTGCTCCCCATCCCTGAGAAGTGTGCAGAGGATGCTGTGGTCACCAGTGTGGCCTGGCTGGCATCAGGTCAGGTTTGGGCAGACATAGCGCTATCAGTACGTTTGCTGGGTGTCCTCTGCTCCTCAGGGTGACTTGAGCTCACCTGATTTAGGCCTCAAGGGGGACATTCATCTCTGCTGGTTTTGTAGCTGCGGACAGGAGGGAAGGAGGGTCCAGCCAGGTCCCTGGGTGTCAGGCACAGCTGCTGGAACAGTGTGGCCAGATGTCTTGGATGAAAGCATCAAGGACCCCAAGAACATCCTCTCCATGGACACAGCCCTTTGGAGAGGTCTCCATCGACACACGCTATGCTGCCTTTTGATAGCACACTGGTGTTTTTAGTTGTTGCTAAACCCTCAAGGCCTTTTGTACTTCTCATACCACAGCACCAGTGAGCAGGCTGGGAGGGCACAAGAAGTTGGGAGGGGACACAGCCAGGACAGCTGACCCCAACTGACCAAAGGGATATTCCATACCAAGTCATGCTCAGTATATAAATCTGGGGGAAGAAGAAGGAAGGGGGGGGATGTTTGGAGTGATGGCATTTGTCTTCCCAAGTAACCATTACATGTGATGGAGCCCGCCTTTCCTGGAGATGGCTGAACACCCACCTGCCAATGCAAAGCAGTGAATGAATTCCTTGTTTTGTTTGCTTGTGTGTGCGGCTTTTGCTCTACCTATTAAACTGTCTTTATCGCAGCCCATTAATTTTTTTCTCACTTTTACTCTTCTGATTCTCTTGCTCATCCAAACCTGGGGGGCAGTGAGCAAGCAGCTGCCTGGTTCTAGATGCTACCCAGGGTTCAACCATGACAGATGCGCTATCACGCAAGGTCCCCTCTTCTTTGCAGAATCGTCCCTTCGGGTTTCCCAGCCACCAAGAGCGTGCTGCCGCTCAATCAGCCTGGGGCAGGGGGTTAAAAGCTGCTTTACCCCGTAGCTACTCAGCAACCACTTGTCTCCTCACGCCCAGGAGCCTGTGCTGTCTGTAGAGCCCCAAGGGGTGTCTGGAGCAATCAAGCAGCCAGGTGGTTGTCAGGGCATGACCTGTCCTGAGGAGGCAGATGAGCTTGCTTCATTAGGGTGGAGCTGCAAAAGTAATTAGTCATTTCTTATGCTAACACCTTACAGATGGAAAAGAAAGGACCCCAGAGGGCAAGGGATGGTGGAAAGAATCCAGCAGCTTCTTGTTCATCATGCTGCTTAGAAGTGGTGCCTTTAGAGCTAGCACCCTGCTGAGCTGTGGGAAGGACAGCAGCAGGAAACGGTCTTCTGGCATGGGCTGAGAGAAGGAGAAAGCTTGGATCTGCCCATTTCTGTCAGGCTGCAGCACTGCCCAGCTCTGTCACCATGCTACCGTGACCAGGCATGGAGAACCCTGTCTCCTGTCAGCAAGTGACTGTCCTCCCTGGTTTCTTCTCAGCACTGTCTCCAGGCTTGGCTGCTGCTGAGGAGATGGAGGGAGCCTTGGCGGCTGGAGAGATGGAGGGAGCCTGAGCAGTGTGGCTTGGAAAGCAGGGGGCAAAGGAAAAGCAGGTAACTTCTGAAGTCTGTAGTTTCAGAAAAGCAAAATAAGCCTCAAACATGATCTCACCTTGTGTTTTGTAAAGCTGCCTCATGCACGTTTGTGTCTGGGGCTGGCTGTAGCCCGGGGGCTCCCCAGCTGTGCAGCTCTGTCTGCTGCCCACCCTGCCTGGCGCTCTGGGGAGCTGTTGCCCACCAGCAAACCCACCCCCCCCAACATGGGGGAACTGGGCTCCCATGCTGGGGATGCTCCCTGGGCCTGGGCTCCGTGGCAGGTAAATCTAGGTTCCTCTCATGAGCAGGAGCCTTTGGATGCTGCTGTGCCCAACAGCCCAGTGTGAAGACACCCCTAGCCAAGGCCAACAGTGGGCATTCCTTGTGCATGCCTGCCTGCCTCTTGTCGCTCTGCAGTTACCAGCCTGTGCTGCTTGTGTTCCCAAGGATTTCTGCCCACCCTGGGAACTGCTTTTCAGTGTCTTGTGGGTGAGCTGATCTTCTCTGGCCCTTGCACAAGATGTTCTTTGCCCATCAGCACATTTAGCTCCTGTTTTGTTCCAGCTGGTGCTGGGCCACATGGGGCTGGGCATGCTGGTCCTGATGGCAGTAATGCTGCCAGTCTGCGGGGTGAACAGGGAGCTGCCGGGGTGGCACAGGGCACTGCAGAAGCATAGCTTGTCAGACCGTAATAAACTTGTGGACTTTGCCCATTTAGTTGAAATAACGGAGATGTAAAAGTTATTAATGAGAATGACTGACAGTGGGCCAAATGACCAGACAGCGTAACCTGCCTAGTCTCCTTCTCCAAGGCACCATGCCAAGGAGAGGAGACACACTGCTCTTTGAAAGCAGTCATGGCCCAGCCTTGCTCTGGAGAGCACGAAGCAGAAGAAAGGTTTCCTGGCCCTCCGCTTTGTTGAGACAGCGCTGACTGCCGGTCTGCCAGGCAGTTTCCCAGGAGATGCTATGAGAAGAGGGTTGCGTAAGTAAGTCACTTCAGTGATAACTCTGCTTGCCCTGCCCTGGACCACGCTGTTAAAACTGTGTCCTGTCTCCAGGCACAGCAAGGGTTAGGAGTCATTCCTTACCCTGGCAGGACAGGGGTGTCTTGGTTTGGGGTCTGTGATGAACCCCTGGAGAAGCAGTGGATGCCAAATGCCCCCAGTCCTGCCCATGTTGCAGTCCCCAGTGGCAGCAGTAACGGGGAGATTTGTGTTGGATTTCCCTATGGAAGGTCATGCAAGCTGTCTCCTTGTCCTGGGTTTCAGTGCGCTTCAGCTCCTTACTGCATGCTTGGGACATACTGCCCGCTCTGGGCCAGCCCCCGTCGGAGACCGATGGGACAGTGGTCTGCATGGACCTTCAGCCTGGCCCAGGACGGCTGCAAGTGCTGCTGCTTCTCTGCAACTGATGTCAAAGGACAGAAGGTGAAAGCAAACATTGCACGTGCTATAAAGATCAAATCCAGGGTTTTTTTTGGTTCAATAGGGGAACTTCGCTATGATAAATGTGTCTCGGAAGCTGGGAAACCAAACAGCAATAGTTCAAAGACATTTTTCCGGTGCTGCAAATCTAACACTGCTCATCACAGCACAGCCCTTGTCGGGCTGAGGGTAACAGGGATCGTGTCCTCGCTTCCCGCCGAGGGTATGAAAGCAAGGCGCTAATTCACGGGTCTTGAAGAATGTGCCAGTGGTATTTCGGCAGCTCTAATGCTCTGCAGCCTGTGAAGGCTGCACAGTAACTGAAAGGAAATATCTTTGTTTTTATTCACTTGGCTTTATTCCTAATTCACTCTTTGATGCCATCAGCCTGAGATAATCAGACTCATTTCCTTAATTTCAAGCATATCTCTGAAAATGTATTAAGTCCTTTAAGCATACTTTGAGGGAGAAATGTAAAACAATAGAGGTATTAAAGACCCTATTTTCAAGCAATTCTAATATGAAATCAAAACATCGTGCTGCTAGATGGCGAGGTCCGTTAGCGGAGTGTGTGCATTCTTCAGCTGAAGAGGATATCTCCTTCTTCAGCGAGGAAAGTTGCCAGAGAGCTTGAATCTGTCCTCAGTGCTGGGTGGGCAGCGAGAGGCAGATTCATTTCACAGTCCTCTTCCTTGCCGTCAAATAATAAATGCACAAGCACTCGTCCTTCACCACTTGTACTCTGTGAGGTAAAAAGTGATGGTTTCTCAAGAGTCCTGTGTTTGAGGTTTGCCTGCCTTTTTTAGCTCTGTTTAGATAGTTAGTTTATTTTACTTAGCTGTCCTGGGGGTAGTTTACCTGTAAATAGCTTACCTAATATTGCATTTATGCTGTCCATTGGTGTGGCTGGAGCTCCCCCAATTAACTGGAATACATCCTGGGGAAGTCAGTGGCTTTGCAGGCACCTGCTGGGTGCCCTTGGTGATTTTTCCCTCCGGCTGGGTCAACTGCTATCGAACTCAACCCTCCTTCATAGTGTGGCAGCCTTTGCTCTGCTCTTACCATCTCCAGCGCTGATGTGGTGCCCAAGAGCTTCAGCTCGACCCAGGGGCTGGATGTGACAAGCTCTGTGCAAGCCATCAGGAGACCGGTGTCCTTGGTGGAGATGATTCATCATCAAGCTTTTGGGTGCGTGCTGCATGGCAACGTTAAGAAATAATACAGTGGAGGTGTGAAAACAGATAAAGACACTCATATCCCACCTTTCTGTGGGTATGATACGGGCTAGGCAAATCTGACAGTCCTATTGACTGGAAGACTTCTGCATTATTTAAAATAAAGAGGGGAGTGAGGGGAAAAGGGACAAGTACCAACAAAAAGGATGTGCCAAGTAGCTGCACAGTTATTCAGTTATGGCTTTGTGGCAGCAGGGAGCCAGGAGAGGAGAGGGGATGGTAACTTCTGGGGGAGGAATAGTCTTCAAAGGGCCTGAGAAGTAACCTGGAGACAGGTGTGACCTCCTTTACTGCTTCTCGTGGCAGTTGTGGGGCTAGCGAGAGGAAAGGGAAAGCACGTTCATTCCATTTACTATAAAAAGTGACTATTTAAGATCTTGTTCCAGCAAACGGAGCAATGAATTCCCCTTTCACTCTGATTGCTGCTGAAGGCATGTGACTTATTAGATATGCTGCCGTTGTAATGGAAATAACTAGCCAGGCTATTTTAAACCAAGAAGAACGGGATGTCTAGGGAAAGGGGGGAAAAAGGATTGGGTGGCACAAGAGAAAAGAGAGGCTTCATCTGTGACAATCTTGGGCACTTTGTACAATTTGCTCTTTAAGCTGTTTCACAAGCTCTTCTGGCAGAGAAGTGATAATAAATTGTTTAACAACCCGGGTTTGCCAAAGTAGTTTAAGGAGCTTTCAGAGGAGACTGCTAAAGATTTGTGGCTTTCAACTGCATGTGAATCACCATCTTGAAGACTGAAACTGTAATTGCGGATGGCTAGCCACCATTTCATGGGTCACTATATACCTGTCCGTGCATTCATGAGCTCTGGCACTCAGTTCAAGAGTCAGATGTTCTCGAGCAGATCCCATGCCCATGTCCAAGAGACCAGGGTGACAGCAATGCCATTGCTGTTGCCAACCTACTGAACTTGAAAATCTGAGCTGGCAGAACCTGCAAGCAACTGAAGTCAGGGAAAACAAATAAAGGTAGGAGGAGGAATGTCATTTTCCATCCACAGCCAATTCCTTCCGCGCTGTGACTTGGGAAAGGCATGGAGCCTTATCCACTCTCAGCTCCTCATCTTATGAGGCTCTTTTTATTTGCCTAAGGATGTATGGGGATTAGAGAGAGTGGGCAGGGGGACTTCATCCCCTAAGCAGGTAACACTTTTGCCAGGAAAGTCAAACAAACAGGGCCAGAGGTGTCCCACAGGAGGCTCCCTGGCTGTCCCCGGGGAGGGCTTGGTGGCATAGGGCTAGCAGAGGCACAGGACTTGCAGTCTCTGGGACCAGATGTGGCCAGCTGGATGCCTGTGCACTGCAGAGGTGAGTCCCATAACCTCCTCTGGGATAAGGCACATATTTATACAGCCCTACCAGAAAAGGCAGGGTGGAACACGCTAATATCACACACTAAAGAGACTAAATAAATAAACAGTAGGTTTTGATTTATTTTCTCTGCTACTTAGATATCTTAGTTTTGGCACAACAAAGATTTCATACACAATCGTGATCTCCAGATAGGTTTTTGTCCTGGCTGATTTAGAAATCATGTGCAAAGGAGAAAAATTTTGTAAATGATCTTAAAGTAAAATGATATTTATGCTGTTTACCACTGAAGCCTGTAAAATCCTTGGCCCCTGTCAGCTGGGTAATATACAGAATCACACAGAATCACAGAATCACAGAGGTTGGAAGGGACCTTTTAAGATCATCTAGTACAACAGGTAACAAAGCTGGTCCCCGCCCTGATGGATTTACAGTTTAAGATGAGAGATAAGAATGGATACAGTCAGTCTGGGAAAGCACATAAAATGTGATTAGTCAGCCTGAGACTCACTAAATGCCATACACCTAATGAGCATCGTCCAGCACATCTGTGCCTCTGCCTGGGAGAGTGCAGGGTCTGGCGGGGCAAAGGCAGACACGGAAGACAGCATACACCCTCGACACTGGGGAAAAGGTGGTGAGAGCAAGCAATTGAGAAATGTCACATGTTAAAAATGGTCTAGTCATACAAAGTTGTAAAGGAACTGGTAAGTTTTACTTCAGGACCTTTACCCAGTTCAGGTGAAGTACATATAACTATGAAATTGAAATAGTTGTGGGAAGCCTGTTAAGAAAGGCTGCAGGGCTTACTGCTCCTCCTGTCCTTATGCCCCAAGCTGCTTGCCTGCTCCCACATTACTGAGCAAAGTCTGGGGGATTTACACTGGTTGTGAATGGCTGTAGCATTTCCAGAAGCAGTGGCAGTGCTGGACTGCGTGCTCTGGCTCATTTCCTCCAAGAGAAGTCTCACTAAGGTGAACTGAACCCAGAAGGACTGTTCCTGTACTTTTGCTTGTAAATTTTTTTCCTTGTTTTTATCAGGTTGAACACTTGATGCTTTAAAAGGACCGAATGCCATGCTTTCTAGGTGTGTTCTAGAGAAAGAACTTGTGATGTCCTGGTGACCTGTCCCTTCTATAGAGAAGCTGCAGCCAGAGAGAGAGCTGTGGGAGAGCCGAGCTTGCTGGGCACCTCCAGCGGTACTAACCAGAGTGATGCTGAGAGAGCTGGAAAGCAGCCGAGACACAGCTTAAGGAGATGGGTGGAGGGAACGTGCCAACCAGAAAATTAATCTCTGAATTAATAAAAGCCTGCACGGTTTGAGGTTTGTGAAGCAATAGACGAGTTCAAATTTGCCAGTGACTGAAAAAGAAAAGCAATTAGGTGTAAGGGAAACTTTCTAATAGGGATAAAGATAATATATTGGAATATGTGATGAGTTGAAATTATGATGAAGAACATAGAAATGTATGTATCAAAGCAAATCTTTTTACTCTTATTACGAATAGGAAATGACAGAATAAGAGCTTCTGTTTAATAGCACTAATAACTTCATAATATTTTTCCTTTGAGTCATATGGTAGGCTCATCTTACCAATCAGTGCTTAGTTAAAAAAAAAATCTTGTCTTTGGCTTCTCCTCATCACAGTCATGTTTCTGGGTCTGTACAGATGTCTGCTACTTCTGCTTAGGTGTTTTGCCTCTATTTTTGTATCAATATCCAGGCACAACAGTACCCATTTCAATCTCCTTGCCTTCATATGACTCTACTGAGGACACTGCTACTAACTTTGCAAGGCTAAAAGCAGTTATGAGCAAATGTGAGCCTGAGGAAATACTTCAGCACGATCTGAATGGAAATTGGGGGAGTTCTTCAGCAATGTGTTATTAGATGACTAAAATGCTCACGATTTCAGTGTCACCAAAGGAAACTTTTCTGGTTTTAAAATGAAACAAAACATCCTGCTCAAAAGGGGAAGTATAGGCAACCGTAAAGAATTATAGATAGGTGGAAATTGGGCAAGCTGATAGCAATGGGTAAATTAACAGTCTGGAAACAGGGGTAATGAACTGGGAAAATTCAGTGAAAATATATACGACTGATCACCACCCTTTCCTTGAGGTACAAGGAAACCAGTGATTTAGGTTGGATATTAGACAAAGACAATAGCACTTCAGTGAAAAAAAAAAAAAGCTGAAATTATTCCGTAAATGTTTCTGTTATTCATCTGGAAAATGGACAGAATGATGTCCCCAGATTTAACAGAGGTATTTTTGTCCTCCACATATAACCAGAGTGAACGTAAACCACCAGTTAATACCCCTCTTTAAAACTAGGGCTGGAAAACTTGCACACAAAACTATCTTTAAAATCTCCCCGGAAGCTCGTCAAACCCTTAGACGGACTTCTCAGTAAATGCTGCATCACTGAATTCCCAGAGGACCAGGGAAAGTAATGGTTGAGTCACTACGTAAAGAACAGTAACTGCTGTCTCCCAGGTAAGCAGGAACGGAAGCTTGACTAGGCTGACCCCAGCCTTTGGCAGAAGCAGGGAGGAGGTCAATGAAGGATGCAGTCAACACGGAATTAAGCTGTGACAGTACTCGAGTTAACACATTAATAGCAAGTAGATGGTTTTAGTGTTGGGTTTTTTTTGAGTAGTGGAAGGCGACCATTCTGATTTGAGTCAGAGCAGCTCAGTGTTATGTTTGACCTGTGGGCGGCTGCTGAAAAGGGCAGTTTTGTTTCTCCTTTTCTTGTCCTCTCATTCCCATAAAAAAGTGGTCACGTGCCTGCCCAGTGAATCAGCTGAACTCATTGGGTCAACAGAAAATTCTGCCTTTTCTTTTCTTTTTATTACTGGCAGAGTTTCCTGCTGGTTCCCTGTGCCGGGCTGGCCCACCCTGGGGCTCTGGGGTCACTGGGATGCCAAGAGCACTGCCGGGGCCATGGGATGCTCTGCCAGATGGATGTAGCCCCTGTTCAGTCACTGCTGGGGTTGCAAGTGACGAGGGGTAACAGTCAACAGCTCCCTTAATCTGCAAGGGAGGAGGACTATTGGAAAAAAAAAATAGTACTAAGTGAAAATACATATAGACCCTGTTGTGGTTTATAGACACCCAAATGGTTTACAGTGCTCTTCAAAATCTTTAATTGAGGCATCTGAAAACGTAACCTGTCATCTACTTGAGGGTATGTTTAGTGAATTCACACAGGCGTCTTTTTTTGGCCTTACAATATTGATTATCTTTATATGTTACCTGGAAGTAGTGAAAATGATTGGGATCTGGGGGGAGTCCTTCAGAGCATGGTGCTCTCTGGGGCATGCAGTGGGACGCTCACCTCTTACGGGGAGTTTCCATGAGCCCTTCCCCACCCTCCCCATCACAGTGTAACATACAGTGTGGTGATATACAGCGACAGAGCAGCAGCCTGCTCCCCTGGGTGCCGCAGTTGAGTGTCAAGCCCACCACAGTGTGAATGCCTGTGCTGGACGAGATCAGTTCCTCCAAGAGAGGCTTCAGGTCCTGACCAGGTACCCCCTGCGGTGCCATTCCTCATACCGCAGCAACTGAGGACAGGGGTGACTTGAGGAGCTGGTCCCGACCCCACGGGGATCTCTGCCCTGCGGCTTTCAAGGTAATGTCCAGCCCCAGCGCCTGCAGGACACCCTGCAGCCAGCACTTGTGGCCAGGGACCCCCCCGAGCCTCCGCTCCCGCTCTGGAGCGAGGTCCAACGCCCAACGCCATCCCCGGTCAGACCCTTGGCACTGCCTGTGGGTCCCCAGGGAGCCCAGGCCTGCTCCTGCAGGGCCCCCACCCTGCCCAAACCACCACCCAGAGACCCCTGTCCTGCCCCACAGAGCCCCCCCAGCCATGTTCCCCATAGCCATGTCCCTCACAGCCATGTGCACCCACAGCTGTGCTCCCCACAGCCATGCCCCCCATAGCCACGTCTACCCCCAGCTATGTCCCCTGTAGCCATGTCTCCCCACAGCCATGTGCCCCCACAGCCATGTTCCCCA
>KZ505674.1:1614687-1640789 GCA_002844005.1 Limosa lapponica baueri
CCTGCCCGGAGCCGGTTCCGCCGCCCGGGAAAGGGGCGGGCCTGCGACCGCGAGCGTGTGCGCAGCCTGCGCGGCTCCCAGGGTCCGCCGGTCTCCGGACACGTGCGGCGCCGGCCCGGGGGTTCCCGCAGCGCCCCTCCGCTCCGCCCCCCTCCGGGCTCTCGGTGGCGCCTTCAGCGGCTCGGGCAGAAGCCCCGCAGCGCTTCCTCCGCCCGCTCTGCCCGGCTTTCGGTTCTGGTTACCGAACCCCGACGCGTCGAGCGTTTGGGTGCTGGGGCACACGTCACTCCGCGCTGGGGCCGGAGGGAGATGTTGGCGCTGGTGTGACGGAGGGACGCTGTCCCGGCGGAGCACGGGACCGGGGCTGGCTGCCTCTCATCCATTTTTCAGCAGATGAGTCAGTGTGTTGTGCTGCTGTTGACAAAGGTTATAGAGCCCTCTTCTATCAGCTGAGTGCAGAGGTGGTGACCCCCCCCTCTCCGCCCCCCTGCTGCACCGTTCCTCCCAAAGAGGGGCTTGTTTGTGCTTGCTCAGGGATAAGCTACTACTAAGTGAATTAAGCACCGAGAATTGTAACAGAATTGTTTTATTAAAAACTGCGTTGATACTTAAGGTAAAGAGGAAGAACTTGAGTATCTGCAGCGTTGTTTCTAAAAGCTTGCTCCTGCCACTGCTGCTCCGGCTTGCGGGCCGGGATCTGTGTGTCCCTGCAGGTGCTGTGGTTGGAGGAGCCTTTTGAAGCCCTGCAAGAAACTGTTGTCTCCCTCAGCTGAGATAGTGTAGCCTTCAGTGATGGGAGATGGTTAACTCCAAACTGTTCTAACATGAGCGCTGATAGTTGTCTGTCCATACCAACTGCTTCCTCTTCATCTGAGCTTGCTGAGAATTTAGTTCCAGTTTTAGAACTCATTAACATGTTTTCTTTGCTGTATGCACTCACTAGAACTGTACGGTATTTTCTTAGCTAGGGCAATTAAGCTTAAGTTTCATTTAGCCTATTCATTCCTCTGACTGTATTTTTTTTATTGTAGGTGACTCAGCCATTGTATGTATGAGATTTGTCCACACACTGGCTCTTCAGACAGGTTAGCAATATTTTTCTGCCATCACTTTCATCATGAAAGAGCTGCTTCTTTTACCTTTTATTAAAGTAAAACTGGCTTTTGTACAACATTATTATCTCCTGTAGAATACTGATGTTCTTGAACCTGTGGAGAAACAGCTTTTCTTGGCATCATTTAAATACACTCTATGGTATGAATCAGGCCCTCATAAACTTAATGTCCATGTAGCAGTGTCATTGGTGACAGCAATAGATCTTGATTGCATTTGCACTAAGGAAATGTTTGTCTTAGTAGGTAGCATGACAGTGGGGGCCCCATACTGCTAGTTTTGTTAGCTACTTTTTCTTAATGGCTAATCACAAATACTGCTTTAGGAAGTTTAAAGAAGATGTACTATGTAAACTTTGAACTGTGTAATTGACTTGGAAATTGACTTAACTCTCCTGACTTCTAAGAAGCGTATTGATACAGTGGCTTGGTGAACTAAAAATGATGTATATTGTTGGTGTAGTCCCCTGCGAGGGAGAACACTGCCTTCTGGCAGGATGGAACGTTCCAGTGTGAGCGCCCAGGTCAGCTAGGAAAGACTGATGTGCTCCTAAGTACTCGGCTTTTGAAGTGTTTCAGGAAATGGATAAGAACCGTCTTGTTAACTCTGGTTTTGGCCAAAGCTGACTCTCTGTGCCACAAGGAGGAAGAAGCAGTGGAAGGAATCTGAGCAGTTCTGCAGACTTTGTATCCAGGGGAGGCCCTGGGCAGCAGCTGCTGCCTTCCTCAACATCTCCATGAGCAGTGGTGCTGTTTTAGGTGCTCCTTTTTGTCTCTTCCACTGGTGCTGTTTAGACTTCTGGCTCAGCATGCTCTCACCCCTTAATTTTTTTGTTAGTTGTCTTCTAGAATCAAGTGTCTGTTCCTAGATTATTTTTTTTTTTTCATTCATCTCTTTCTCCTCTAGGAAGGGTGTGATGGCTCGGGTGGGCACTAATTCATCCCTAACCTGAAGAGAGAGGCGTGAAAGGTCCTAGCTGCCTGGTCAGGCAGCATGCGATTCCTGGCAGGGGAGTGTGGGGGCTGCTTAGCAGGGAGGGAAGTTGCATCATGATGGCTGAGTATGATTGAGAAACTTTGTGATTCAGCCCTCTTCTGCTCATGTGCCATGTGACAGGCATGGTGCATCAGACAATCTGTTTTGCTGTGGTCCTAATAAATTATTTTTAAAAAGAAATAATAATAATAAAAAGCTGTGTTGACAGGTAGCCCGTGGATTAATTTTTCTCATTTGCTTTGAGGAGGTAGTATTCTCACTGTCTTCTGTGTGAAGTGTAAATCAGTCAACAACATGCAGATTTTCAGTGGTATGGAGACAAATTCTGTTTATTCTTTGGGAGAATTTTTATTGTTAAAGCCAGGTCCAAGTGGGTTGCCCAGGTCATAGAAGAAATCTGTACTAGAACTGAGGGCTGACATGGAAAGGCTAGGTTTTCATCAAGGATCTTAACCATTACACCTTTGTTCCTTTTTCTGGGAACCTTCAGATACTGTTTGCTTTACTTCTGTAAAAGGCCAATAGTGGATTACTCTGATTTAGCTTGTCCAAGGTCTGTCATGGGAATTATTACTTCTGGCATGAAAAATGTCTGAGTTGAGTAGGACCGGGTGGAACGTGATGGTAGCTGCCATGGAGGGAAGAGGTTGCGTTCCTTTAATACCTTGTGAAACAAAGTCCTTTCGTTAATTCTTCTAAAACTGTGGGTTTTGGAAATTTCCTTAGGTTTCATTTTCTTAATGCCCAACCAGTATCAGCATAATGTGAAAACGTATGCTTTTCCAGTGTACATTTAGACTCACCTTTTGAATGGCTTAACGACTTGCATTGGAGAACTGAGTGTGTATGTAAGCGTATGCTTTTTTGGGCAGGGTTTACTGGTCTCCACAGCATGGCATCCAGTATGGCCACGCCTGCTTTGGGTCAGTATGCGTGGTATTGTGCAAAGTAGTAGATTTTGTGTTCTTTCAGCAGTGAAAAAACCCCAACATTCCGACTATTGCTTGGATCTGGTTATGTTTAGCATGGGAGAGTTCATACAAAACAAATCCTAGTTAAAAAATCCTCATTTCCCAATTAGACATTAAAAAAAATAAAATAACAGTAATGCTAAGATGTGTCCCTTTCACTGTTACACAACGAGCTAAGAATAGTTTTCATTCATAAAAAAAGCAACTTCCTTTGTTAAATAATCTGCTTAGCAGAGAACAAAAGTTCAGTTTGTAGTAAACTGTAGTTGTGTTGTAACCTCAAGTCTGACACCTTTATTCCCGATTGAAATAAACTTTAATATTTGGTAGCTAAAAGGCAGACTTAAATAAAAAAAAGGATAATTCACAGTTACTGTTCAGGAGTTAAGGATGTGGTCTGCACAAGAATCTGAGTGCTGTATGTTGCTGCTCCTTTTCTAAAATATGTAACTTCAGCACCATGTGCCTGGAGCTCTGTGCACAGGCTGGCATTGGGAAGGGGTCTCCATGGCCATGCAGTCTAGTTGCGTGCCCTGAAGTGGTGCAATGTCAGTCGTGTTTGTAATCCTATCAGTCCTACCAGAATTAGCTGCATTTTGCATTTGTTCTTATTTCCCCTTTGAAAGAATTTAGCTCTTTTTTTGTGGTTCTGGTTTATTAGAATTATGGCATTGCATTGTTCATTTCAAAGCAGCTCTTTGGAAGAGGACCAGGTACTGGAAATGGTAGCAAGTCCATTACTTCTTCAGTTGGATTGATATTTTAAGTGGTATTTAAGACCAAAAGACCCATCCTTCAAAGTCAAAATGCCTAACTCTTTCTTTTCTGACCTTTATCAAAGTTATGTGATTGTGACATTTTCAGTTAGAGGGTACATAGAGCAACAAGAATGGCAACTCCTTTAGATTTTATTCCACCTAGAGGATGTCAAAATGAAAGCTGATAAATGGCAATGGCTATGAAATCAGAGCTTGTGATCCTTATAAAGGATAGGACAACATAGGATAGAACAGCAAAATGGGGAGGCTTTTGAGAAATAGATAAAGTAGTAAGTCCAACTTATATTGCAAGTTTTTGCTGACTTTGGATGCAGGAAAAAAATACGTAGAGCTTAAAAGTCACATTATGATAAACATATATAAAAGAATAGTGGAGGCAGATATTGGAAAGGCCAAAGTGCAAATGGAATTGCAACTAGCAAGGTTCCTGTAGAAGTAGGTTAATAGCAGGGGGGAGATTGGGAAATGTCTCACTTGATTCAGTGAAGAACATACGTATCTGCAGAAGATTTAAAATGCTCAGTGCCTATTTTTCTTGCCTTCTCTAACATGGTGTCATGCAGGTGCTTAATGTTATTAATGTTTGTGATAAGGTAGTATTTTACACTAGAGTATACTTCCACTAGATGTTCCTGTGTCAGCTGGCCCTGACAAGCTTCACTGTGCTATTCTCAAAACAGCAAAATTATTATCTAGAAATAGTCAGAAGTACTAGAAGACTGGCAAAGGATGAGTTTTCAGGGAGTTATAATGGAACAGAGCTGAGGAAGAGGAGTTGAAGTCTGACAGGTCACTTTATCTCAGTTTTTTCCATCAGTTGAGATTAATAAGCAAACATTCTATTTTCAAGTGCTTGGAAGATAACTACGAGAAGAATAACAGCATGAACTTATATGTGGGAAAACTAATTGCGTCCAAATTGCGACCTTTTTACTGCAGAGCAGAATGCTTTGTGCCTATTCCAGGAGCAGCAGTGGTCTTGTCTCCTGATTGATTGATTTATTTATTTAATAAGGTTTTCTGTGTTTTAATGGCCTCATAAGTAGATGGAGACGTGATCTGGGGAAAGTAGTCTAGGAAACGTGCAAAATTGGGTAGATGATCCTATTCAGGCAACAGTAATTAATGATTCGGTGTTGAAATGAAAGGTTATGTTGAAGGGTTCTGTTCTGGGTACGGTTGCCTTTAATGAAAGCATCAGTCAACTGGCTGATTAAATGTGCGTATTAAATTCTCAGGGACTATGTGTTGGAGGACATTATGAGAGTTCAGAATGACCTGAAAAGTAGATTGACATTCAGTAGGGACAGATGCAGAGTACTGCACTTAAGCAGGAATTAGCAGCTGTGCGAATGCAGGGTGAGGAATAACTGGTTAGGTACTAGAAAAAGGACCTGGGGGTGTACTGGATCACAAGTTGAACATGAGTCAGTGTCATGCTGTTTGCAGAAAAGGCAAATATCTTACTGGGATGTTTAAATGGGAGTATTGTCTGTGAGATGTAAAGTTTAAATCCATTGGCTTTATCTGCTGTCGGTATACTTTCAATGTGCAGACAGCATCTGGTTTGGGTGCCAAAATTTGAGAAGAATTTGGACAACTTGGAAGGAGTTCAGAGGAAAGAAATGCAAGTGATCAGAGTTTGAGGAAACAACTTCATAAAGATGGAAGAAAATCTGAGTTATTTTGGCAAGAGATGAGGAGGTTAAGGGGAATGTAAGACATTTCAAATATTTAAAAGACTTGTAA
Source organism: Limosa lapponica baueri (assembly GCA_002844005.1). Taxonomy (NCBI): domain Eukaryota; kingdom Metazoa; phylum Chordata; class Aves; order Charadriiformes; family Scolopacidae; genus Limosa; species Limosa lapponica. Next base: position 1,620,296 of record KZ505674.1, read on the forward strand.
GAAAGAAATGCTATTTTCAATGACCACGATGGACACGTTGAGATGGGATTAAGTTTCATCAAGGAAAACACCAATTAAGCTTTTAATTTTCTCCCAGTAAAAATGGCACTTTAAGAAGTCTTTTGTTAGTGGCTACTAAGAACAAATTCTTGTGTTGAGAAAGACAAGAATAGTTGGTTTAGGTTGGGGAATAGGCTGGATTCTGTGTTGATGTCCCTTTCATTCCATTTTATAGGATTCTAGTTCTAGGTTGTGTCAAGTTTGAGCCAAGGAGGAGGAAATACAGGGGATTCTTTTTGTCCATTGCGTGGTCACATCATGTGAGTTTAGACCTTGCACAGGTTCAAATCGCTGGACCGTGGTGCTTCTATCACTTTGGAAACATACAGTGCTTTGGATGTTACTCTTCCCTGGGATGTTGCCTCTTGCAGGTGGAACAACTTTTATTGTGCTTTGGGGAAGTTTTAAACCTCCGTGGTGGAGGTACTACAGGATGGCAAGGGGTGTGTGTGTAACTTCAGTGCAGCTGAGCATGGGGGAGTTTTCAATCATTTCAGTAGCCTTAGTAGCTTCAGATTACTCCTTTGGACTCAGTTGGTAATCCTAATGCTTCTGATCCATACTTAGAAAGGTCCACCTTTGGCTCTGAAGATCTTTTTGAAGGACACAGACTTGGGTATATTCACGAGTACAGGGAGCGTAAGTGAGGATGAACAGATTTCAAAGTAGCAAGTCCAACTGCAAGTATAGCTGTGCTATTTTATGTATCATTATTTTCATGCACTCTTATAATTGCTTTGTTTGCCTGCAGTAGACTGCATGATAAAAAAAGGATCCAACCATTCCTTCTATTTCAGTGATTGGTTTGTAAGATAACTGGAATGTGTGGAAACATTTGAATTAATCCTGTGCATTTTGCTGTCATACCGTGTCTCCAAATCAATGAAGAAAAGTACAGTAACCCTTGTGAACTCTGGCCTTCAGATTTGCCACAGCATTTAATGTCAACAATACCAAGAGCTTATCTTTAGGAGGACATGTTTAATGCAGTAGTAGATAGCAGGAGCTGAAAGTTCAGTGATGTAGATAAGAGTTGACCTCCAATATGGAGATTATATGATGTGTTGGCAGTTATGCTGCATTACCTGCCTGACTTCACCTTCACCCCATAATAGTATTTATTGAACTGTGTAACTTTTGAGTATAGATGAATTTCCTGAAAAGTCCTTTTACTGTTGAAGGAAAATTTTTTCTCTGAGCAGAAGGATAGTTTTTCTTATCTCTGTTTCTCAAACAGAGGAACTTTTTTTTTTTTTTTTTAGAGGAGTAGAGGAATCTTAACATATCTGCCGTTGTCACTAAATTGCAAAGGCTTGATCCAAAGCCCAGTGAATTCAAAGGGTTGTTCCATTGGCTTGAGCAGTGTTTGGCTGAGGGTGCTGCTGTCTAAAACCAGTGCTTCTGTCACTATAGCAGTACTCCAGATCCGACAAGCCAGAAAAAAGTTCTTTTCAGACCAACTGGTAATTCAAACAGGAACATAAAAGGGCTGTCAAATGTGCAGTCTTGCAGAGTGCATTCTTTGGGTTAACCCTATCTTCAGTTGGCCCATTTGGCGAGGACCAAAAAAAGTTAAGTAGTGTTTCAAGAGAGGGTCTTGACATTAGTCTCCTGCATCGTAGCCATGCTTTACTGCTAGAGCCAATTTACTGAGCCTTGATACTGGCAGTATTGAAGACCTATGGTGTGAAAAGGAGTAATGGTGTTGACTCCAGTTTGGACAGCCAGACTTTAAATGCCAACAGTGTATAGAAGAAACACAGTTTCTGCATATTTGTCATTCTGTACAATTGTACTGCTGCGACAGTTACCTCGTGCTTGGGTGAGATCAGCCTGTGCTGAAGGGGATGTGTCTGGAGCAGAGGCAGATGTAATGTGTCTGAGTGAACAGAAGCACTTGGAAAAACCCTGTTGTGCCGTCTCTGTTGCTTGAAAGTGTACTTATGCGCCTGACTCCCTGAGTTTCATTAGCTCATCTACAAATTTTTTTTGTTTGTTTGAAATTTAAATTGCAATTTCTCATGACTGTGTCTTTTCCAGTAGAAATAGCTTTACTATAGTAATAAACAGGCAAAAATGTTTCACCACACAAATCGTATGCCTTTTGTAGGGGGGAGCACATTGAGAAATAACTTACAGTCTTGTCAGCTTGACAGTGTCATTACTCCACAGCACGCAAATGCAGGTATCCTCGTAGCACTCTTCCCTCTGCCACCCTTTCCTTTATCCAGCAACACTCCTTCCCCAGAGGGACAGCTTTTGTCAGTAGCGAGACTCTTGGCATAATTGCATCCTGAGCATGCGTTATGAAGGACTTTTTTGTGCATCAAGCTGGTACTGGTGTGCTAGTAGTATTTGTAACACCAGTTCTTACCCTATGTTCCTTTCAGTAGTGATTATCTGGTGTGTTTAATTGCTGCTGTTTCTTTGCTCGACACTGCTGGTCTGCGTATCTTCCATTGGTGGAATGGATCATAGGAGTGTTTTGCTCATGTTCCAGAAGCTGTATCGAGTTGACAATATTTTGACGTGCACCCTGAGGAAATGCTTTCTGTTGACTTATTGCTAAATTGGAGTGGTTTTACCTTCTGTAAAGCTCATTTTCCTTGGAGACTAATTTTTGATATTGTGGATATTGAATTATACCTAGGCAGCTGAGTTCATGGGGCACTATTTTGTGGTGAATCATCTGCTCAGTGTTTCACTGTGTCCTCCCATCTTATCTTTGCTAGATTCCTGAAGTGTGTGTTTCATATCTATGCTTTCCACAATCAGGGAATATCCTTATTCCTTGGATGCTAGTTTTGATTTTACCCAAGTTAATATTTCTTAATTTTGAAAGTGTGGTAGTGTATCTGTTAAAAACAGCAATGAAAATGGGCTTGAGAGCTGTAACATCAGCTTGAAAGATAGTAAAAATACAGTAACTTGTGGCTGATTTCCTTCTTAATGTTCCATAGAAATAAGGTAATGCTCAGACCTTCAGTCTTTTTCAAAACTTTTTTGATTGTTTTGCTTTCATTCAGATAAAGTCATTGCTTGTGAATTTCCTTTCTGGAGTGCTGTGGCCAAGGAGAAACCAAAGTGCATATTCATACAGTGAGTTATGACAGTGTTTAAGTTGGGTATTTCCTAAGTTCTTTTGTTCTACCTTGATAAACAAAAGCGTTTTTAACAACTCTGCGAGGTGGTTGGTATGTTTGCGGGTAAGATGGGAGTTAAGTTACTGTCTGTCAGTAAGTTGCACGTGTGGATTTCTAACTGTATTAATCACACTGGTTTGCTAGCTATCTTGGATAAAGCCTTCTGCATCTGGAATCGGGCTACTCTGCTGTGGTTTCTGTAAGGAGCGTACAAATTTGAGGACTCTCAGAGCCTCTGTGAGGGGTTCAGTTTATTCTTAAGTCTTACGATCCTGTTGAAGCTTCAGGGTTAGGTGTCAATTTTGACAGAGCTGTCCTGTGATTACTTTAATGTAAATTGTGAATGTTCCTTTGTGTAGAAAGCCAGGCTAAAAACCCACTGCTTACTTTGTGTTTGTAAATGTTTTCAGATATATTCTGTGTTCTACCCTTGATCCCTTTACTGTGGGGTTTGAAGTGTAAGACGGGCTGGAGATTTGAATGCTGAGGCACCATTTGGAATAGAAGAGTTAGCTTCATCCTGTGAACCAGAAATCCAGAAAGATTCATGCTCATCAGAAATGGCATGTGGGGATGGATAGTCCTGGTGCGAGCTTTTCGTGTTCTACAGATGTTTCAGGGATCTGGGGCTTGATGATGAGGAATTCAGTGCTTATGTAATTGCCAGTTTAATTCCTTGATGACTTATGAGAAGTCATTAAAATGTTTGTTTTAAATCTCTCATCTTGCAAGCCACCGTTGTTGGAATGTTCGCTCATGAAAACATACTTGGTGTATGGCGAGTGGAATCGCAGACTCAGAGGATGGTTGAGGTTGGGAGGGCCCTCTGGAGGTCATCTTGTCCATCCCCCCTGCTCAAGCAGGGCTGCCTGGAGCCAGTTGCCCAGAACAACGTCCACATGGAATATACTTTTTTTAATATATGTAATGGTATTTAATGCTTCTATTCCACAGGTGATTTTTTTTTTTTTTTCAAACATCAGCGCTTAATGTAACCAGCAGGTGCTTCTAGGAACATGTGACTTCTCTTCCACTTGCCTGTAAAGACTGAGTGTGTATGAGAGAAAACAGACACTTCTGCTCTTAAAAAATGGTTTTTAACTGATCTTAATTAGCTATTTGTGTAGTGTACTATTTTCTAATTTATTTGTGGCATTAGTGTGTTATTGGCCATGTGCAAATTCTTATGGGGGACGAGACGTAGTAGGAAAGATACATAGCAGAACTGAGAAGTGCTGACAAGGATGGTAAGTATGAAATGACCTCTCTAAGGGATGCTGTTAGTCATTTCTGCACGGCCAGGAGGGCACTGAAGGGTGGGGGATAAAACAGTTTATAAAAGAATCACACGTGGCTGGGAGGGAGTAAATAAAGCAGGACTTCACTGCCCCTTCAAATAGAAGAACTAGGAGGCTTCAGCTGAAAGTAGTAGATGGAGGGTCAAAATAAGGGGGGGAAGAAAGTCCTTCCCCATGAACTCTGGAATTCTTTGCAGGATGTTGGCAAGCTTAAAATGTGCCCCAAAATAATTAAAAAAAAATAAAAAAATCCACTTTGTATTAAATAATGTTAAATAATGAAACCTTTGAACTGCAAGTCACTGAGATTGGAGAGAGTCTGCTGGGAAGTATTATACAACTCTGCTTGTGATGTCTCCTTGACTGCTGCTTTTCAGGATGCTGGGCTAAGTGTACATTTGATCTGACCTTTTTGGGGACTGTTTTTCTGTAGCTCTATTAGCCTTCAGCCAGGCTTTCTATTCTTCGATTACTTTCATTCAAAGGGTATAGTGTAAAAGCTACTTAATGCATTTCATGTATGCGGAGGATGATGGCAGTCCTTAACGATGCTTTAGAAAGCTGACCTCTGTTTTCACTTAACATTTAAGAAAAAACAAGGCTGATATGGAAATCTGACCAGAGCATCTGGACCGAAGGTATCTAAGAAGAGGCTATTTCTGAATATTTGGCTACAGTGGTGGTATACCAGTTAGTGAGGTCAAGACTTGAGGAAAGAGTGCTCCTTGATACATTTAATGTACTTACTTAACGACATTTCAGTCTTGGTTTTAAGAAAACCAACTTTCCTCTCTACAGCAATGAAGACAGATACAGTTAAATCTTTTACTACCACTATAAAAAAAGTTTATAGGCTAGGAAAGAAAAAAATAATTCTAAAAATGGTAGTTCAAATGTTGTAAATATTGCACTAGACGTGATATGGTGAAGGAGAATTTCTCCTTTTAGGCAAGTTTACAGGATAAATGTTAACTATAAATGGAGTGATAGCCAAAATCTAATGCTTACTGGAAGAAGTGAGCCTGAAGACTTTTCCTGACCCATCAGCGCTAAGAAGATTGCAGCAGTTGAAGGGAGATCATGTGTCAGGTTTTTGCAGAGTCTATTTCCATTCTGCTGAAGTTGTCTTCCACTGCTGATGCTGTGCAAATCACTCCCGAGAGGTACACAAGCGCTGTGAAGTATCATTTGGGCTGAGCTATTTCAGGCAATGATGAAATGTATTGTAGCAGGCTGCTGTGAGTTCATTTAATTTCATGGACTGTGGAAGTCCTTCTCCGAGGGATAACTGTTGACTAAATTACTGAAGCTCTTCTGGGTTTGTAGGCCTGCTCTGAATGATTGGGACATAGTAGCTAGATGGATGGGGGCCAAGGTTTACATTACAGGTGTGGAGGCATTGAGTTAAGTGCTACTGTCCTGAACGTCTGTTCTCTTCTTGGCTTTGTCAAACTTCTGTTCATGGCCATCGAAAGTGGAACTTTTCCCCCTTGGTTTTCTCGTCTTACCTTATATGGTAGTTGTGAGAGTAAATGAATCCTTTTCAGGAGCTAAGCTGTCAGGTTGTATAAATTCCTGTGCGTAAGAAAATCGTCTTCTGCAACAGTCTCATCTCTGAATGGAACTTGTTTGGAGACTCTTCTGTTACTTACTTCAGTTAATAGAATTTGATCCAGGCAAATAAATTGTCCTGCTTGACATCTTAAATTGTGCTTAATTCTTTGATACAACCTCTTAACTTCCTTTTTTAGTGTTGTTATGTAGTATTTAGAGTTTTAACAATTTCTGCCATGCATAGTGGTACTATTGATTGGTGGGGAGGTTGCACACAAGAAGAGCTCTTTCCTTGAAGTGTTTCTGATCTAAGTAAAGTGAATGTGCCACATACTTAAGGCTTTGTATCAATTTATTATGACTGCTTAAAAAAATTATACTTTCAGTAAACATTAGAAACCCCAGGTTTAAGTGCTGAGTCTACTTGCATGTATAGAGACCTTCTTAGAGAGCAAATTTTTAGAAGTGAGTAAAATTTGGTGCTGTTTCTGTTAATCTGGAAGATACTTGATGTGTGTGCATTTAGCAGTCGTAGTTGAACTTTAAGAATCTTTAAGTTCTTCATCACGGCTTCAGGAAAGCGTGAAGAAATACTGCTGCTTGGTCTCAGAATGCTTGGCTTAAAGCAATGAAAGGTCCTAAGTCATACTTACAATGAGAAAGAAAAGAAAGATGCTCAAGCAGATTGCTTGCTTATGATGATTATGACTGGGTCTCTGTAGTTGTAGCTGTATGCCAGCTATATGTGCTTTTGAGGAAACAAAAGTTAAATGTCTAAACTTTAGAGGAAAGTTCATCTCTTGTGATTAGTCTGGTTGTGCTGATGATCTCCTTGTAGGTGAACAGAAATTTGATTCAAATGTTCTTGTTAACCTCAAAAATATTTTCCAAGAATTTAGAGGAAGAGGAAAAAAAGTCATTGCCTCCTTTCACTGAGCATCCATACTACAAAAGCAAATATATCCCAGGAAGCAGATACTCTACATCACACAATAAGGCGGCAGCCACACAGGAAAGGTTGGGTCTTGGCACAGCCCCTGAGGGGAAATGCTTCCTTGAAAGGACCCATTGTTGCTGGATCTGGGTCTTCAGACTCCCAGTTCTCCACTGGAATACTTTCGGTTCTCTTGGTGCTGGGATGGGGCATCTTTGCCATCTCCATTATCTAACCATAATAGTCTTGGTTATTTGACCAAATAGAAGGACTGAGTAAAGTTCATGCCCCATGTGAGAAAGGAACGTATTCTTGGAAACAGCTTTGGTGCTCAGCTATTGAAAATTCACTCTGGGTGTAATGGCGCTGTGCCTTACCCAAGGTATTTGAAACAGTTTAACTTTCTCTTCCAAGAATAAATAAAACATTTCATTGTCCCTGTTGTCAAAGTCTGTGAATTCTAACCCAAATGTCTGGTATACTCTTCCAAGAGAGGAAAGAAACAATAAGCATCTAAAATAAATGTATACTGTATTGGATTCCCTTACTGTGGGACAGGTCTTCTTTCCCTCATGGCAGCGAGGTAGGAGATCCAGAAAAACAAAAAGGAAACAAGGAATGACTGTATTTCTGTGTGCCTGAGAGTGGGAACGAGCTTTGGGCAATTTTGGCTTTTGGTGCTTGGTTTATCAGTTGAAAATCTTCATTAACGTAAATAACTGCTGCTTGAAGTAAGATAAATGAGATGCCGGGAAGGTGAGGTGGTGAAGTGCTTGACTAGTTGTCCTTGATATGACCGACTGCTTTCCTAAATTCTCTTCTAACATGTCTTGCAACTCGTGCATGTCCTGTTACATTAATAACAAATTTTTAAGTGGTCTGAAAATAATGATCTAAAGACCAATTAGAAAGTAAGTTTTGAGTATAGTATTGACTATAGTATTTTGTTATCATGATGAATTGTGATACTGAGTTTATTGTTAAAGGTAGAATTATCTTTCCTTAATGTAGCATGTTTTCTACTATAAACATTGCAATTGCTATTACAGCCTGCAAAAAGTATACTTTACAAAGAATACACTCTACAAATGTAAATACAATTTTGGTTTGGTGATTGTTGGATACAATGGTCTTCCTTAAGCCTAAACACAGAAACAAAAGCTTGTATTATAACAGAAAGCCTAAGATGGGAAGTGATAAAATAGGTATTGAGTGGAGGGCTTTGTTAAAATTTAGCTCGTGTACTTGTAAAATTTCCATGTATTCATTAAACTATTATGTCATTCTTATTGTTAGAGCTTGGTGAGTTGACTAAAGTGTTAAGCTTTGTTTGTAGTACAAATTATAACCTTAACTCCTTTCAAAATATGGCTGGAGAATTTTTGATCTTCCATAGTTCTTTTAGCTTGTATGTCTTATCCACGTAATATACAATAAAGGTTTGGGTAACTTTGTATTTAAGGGTTCAGCCACAAGCTACTGTAGAACTGTAAATTGCATCGGCTTCCATTCATGTAAGGTGCGTTTCTCAGTTTGAGGGTGCCTCTCAAGGAGAGTTGTCTTTTGTGTTTGTAATGTGGACTACAAATTTGTAAAAATATCAATATGTTAAAATAATACTGAAAGCTTTACAAATAAATTTGAATTACACTTGTAAGCTCATCATAGTGTATGTTGAAGTAAAACGTTGGTAACCTTTGGTTTTTTTCATGCTCACAAAAATGTGGTGTCCCCAGACTTTTGGCTAAATTGTATCAGGGATAAAGTGATCTGTTCCAGTTTTGAAGTGGTCTTTGAGTGAGATGGCTTTTGTGTTTTGGGGGCGGGCAAAGACTGGCTCTTGCACGTGGTGTCCAGCTTGCCAGGTGGTGTGAGAGGTCTCTGGCATGGTGCTGCAGCTTGGATGTACGGATCCCTCGAGTCCAGGGTGTAGTGTAATCCCATCTGCCACAGAGCATGGCTCTGGTCCTAGATATTAAGTAGAAGTTGTCACTGCAGCAGTGGTCCACAACAGAGAAGCAAAAATGCCGAGTTCAGGCACACCTGTGTACAGAAGCTCCTTGAAGACTGTGAGAATCCATAAAAAGAAACTTTGGAAACCCTTTCCTTTGAGAAGGTACTGAGACTAATGAATGAGGGGTGATGAGTCCTGACAACAGACTGTTTGGAGGCAAGATGTCATAATGTGGATTTTAGCAGAGTGTTCTTATAGCCTTTAAAATAGACTCCTAGCTTTTTAAATTGCAAGTCTATTTAAAAATGGTCACTTTTTCATTCTGAGCGGCTGCAGGTTCTGCCAATCTGTTTCAAAAGTAGCCAGTGCAGAAATTTTGGGAAATAGTACATTATATTTATAGATGCTAAAATAGGATCTCTTACATAAAGGAGAAGAACTGGAAAGTAAATAAGGGACTTATGTCCAAGACACTGTGGGCAGAAGCTTTGGTTTCAGCTCTTAAAAGCTTGAAATGTTCTGTTCAAGTTTGCTGTTTTTTTTGGTGACTGATTTTTGACATGTGCAGCGTGTTATGTGATTTGAGAATGGCTTGAGAAGAATGTGCTCCTAAATCTTCTTTATCTTTATTTTTTTCTGACCCTTACATCTTCTTACCCTTGTGTCCTTGTCTGTTTATTTACTGGTACAGCACATTTTAAACAAAGTCAGTTTTTGGATTCAGCTTTTCAGGTATTGTATGAGGAACTCATTGGCAGTTGGCATGGGCAGGAGCTGCAAGCTCAAGTAGTAATAGCTGATAAGACTTTTCCTTCTATTTTTATAGCTCCATTTAAAAGTGTGCTTTTTCTAGAGCGCGGTTGCTTAAGCTACACCTAGAACTTCTTTCCTCGGCTGCTGGCAATTCTGACATCAGGTTAAATACTACATCCACATTGAAAGGAATGTATTGAGTGCATGGTCAGTGCTGCCAAGTGTCGTGCAGACAAGGAGGTCTCATTCGCAGGATGGCAAAGGAGATCTTGGGTCAAGAACAGATTTTTATCCTTTTTTTTCCTGCTGAAAAAAATTCTTAATCTTTCTGGAATAATTTTGAAGAAGTATTTTCATTGTGTTTTACTGCTGGTAGTTACATAGGAGATACTTTGTTTTATAGGCATATGGACATAGTATAACATTCAAATTTTTAAATACATTTAATATTTTGAGCAACTTTTTGCAATTAGGACTGAGGTACGAGCCCAGAACTGTCTTCCAAAGCACCATCTCCTTGGATGTGCCAAGTGCTCCCGATGCACAGCCCTTGTAGGGTGATGTGGAAAGCTGGCTCCTGTGGCAGGGTAAAAGAATACACTTTTCCTCAGTTGCTTTGTAAAATTAACTGCCATCCTCTTCTGCTAATGGTCAGCTTTAACCTAGGCTGTGTTTTCATCTTGCATAAGACATCGGATCTATTTTGAAATTGAATATATTCCCAGAAGATACATTTGTATCTCTTCCTGGCCAGTTACTGCTCATCTAGTTTGAGTACTTCTTCAGTTTTTAATTTCATAACTGCCAGATTGAGCATTAGTTGTCATTTTGTATATGTAAAGTATACATACTCCTGTAAGTCCATTCCGTGAATGCTGAAAACTTTAACCATAATGTGTGGAAAAAAAATGAAGTGTGTGGGAATTGCGTGTTACTGGAACAAGAATAAGCCCAGGTGGTAAACAGGGCCTTTGTAAGGTCTGTTACCTTGTGAGGTTGATTCCTTCTTGTGGTAAAGGATTCTGCACTCTAAAGTGCAGAAATATTTAATTTCTGAGTGACTGAAATAATGTTTGGCTTTCTAGTTTCAAAAAAACCCATGGTTTTTCTGTGTTTTGGCAGCTAGTCAGGACGCAGTTGAAGGCGATGTCTGTCTGCTATGCAGCAGGCACTCTGCAGTTAAGAATAACTGTTCAAGGTATTTTTTAATTCAGAAAGCTGAAAGACTTGTAATGACATCAAGCTATTTAGAAACTTAATTTTCAACTCCAGAGCTGTAAAGTGTCTCTTAATGGAGGATATATTTGTTGTAAATAAGTTCTGGAAAAGGATTTCTAGTCTTTCAGTAGCCCTTAAAGATACCATAATGCCATTTATACCCTTACAGATACCAAGGTACCCAGGAGAGCCAGACAGTCACTTAGTAAGACTCTAGATCAGATTTCAGGAATTTGATTCACGTTTGATCTATACCATTATCTTTTTCTAGACAGGTCAGTTGGTTTTCTTGGTCATAATTCTCTTCCTGTAGAAGGTTATATGGTGCTCGGTTTATTTAATGACAGTGATTATGTAGGGAGCTGAGGAAGATTGACTTGCATTAGTCTTTGCACGTAGATGGTTTTTAAATTTGGCCCCTCTCGTGCACATCTCCTGCTTTCCCTGCCTGCCTCGCTAGGTCTTTTCCTTTGCCCTCTGTGTGCTTACCGAAGCAGCACTGGGTGATCCCTGTCTTGTACGGAAAAGCAACTCGTTTCTGCAGTGTTCAGATAGTGATCGAGTTCCCTTTTTTAGCTCTGTAGCACTTGATCTCTGAAAGTTGTCTAATTTGGTGTACGTGATTGCTTCATTATCCTCTGATAAACTGTAAAATGCTGAGAGTGAGAAATGTGTGTATGTATTAACTGCCGCGTTTATCATCCATTCCCTCCTCAAAATGAGCGTTGCTGTCTTCGCTCGCAACAGCTGTAAACCCGGGGCAGGGTTTGCCCAGCAGCACATCTGGTTTTGGCTGGGCGGATGGTGCCAGGAGCTGTGCACAGACCTGAAGCTGTCTGCAGGCTCCCGGAGAGGCGCTTGGGGCTGGAATAGCAGGAGCTGGAGCCCGGCACAGGCCTGCATTGTTCCGCCACACTGGAGGGAAGAGGGAAAAAAAAAAAAAGCAGCATTCCTTCCAAGCACTGCCAAATTTTCTTTGATATGTTAATCTTTTGATAACAGTTTGAAAAGCCCTTGGAGACTTTTTTTAGATTTTAGACAAAATAGTTCATTTGTCAGGACTTCCCTTGTAGATAGGGTCTCAGTTATTAAGAACTGCCTCGCTACCTCATGGTAACAAAAGCAAGTGCAGAGGACAGCTGCTGGACTGCTTGCTGGTAAGAGAAACTCCTTCAGTTATCTCAGGGTTTTTACAAATATCTGAAGAGAATAAGCTAGGGAATGTTTAAGATACGTGTTTGTAAGTTTATTTGCTTGCATATTTTAAGCAGACAAATGATTGCAGAGCGTAAGCATATGTAGCAACTTTTGATAATTTTTTTATGTATATCCATACATAGATTTTACTGAAGAGTTGAGCTGTCAAAATTACATTTTCACCTGAGAAACTTGGTATTTAAATTACCCAGTGATTGCAGGAGATCTGAAAAGTTTCTTCTTCTGTAGCTCTAGTCTTTCCAGACCTAGGAATTTTTCTCTTGAAATGATGAGACTTCTAGTTAAACTTGAAAACCAGAAGAATAAACTCATGGCAATGATGTATGTATGCTAAAGCAGAATTAATTTTTAAGGATTATGGACTTGGGACAAGTGTTGAGGAGAACAGAGGGGAAGATCTCTTTGCTTCCCACTCCCCAAATCAAACTTGAAGGTAAAGTTTGCACTGAAGGAGTTTGTTAATTATGCCAGCTATTAGAAAACCAACTTCAGATAAACTAGTAGTCCTTTAAAAGCATAGCTTGCAGAACTGTTTAGGCATACTCATGAGATTTACTGTAGTTCTTTTTCAACATTTTCCTTAATAAATATGCCATGAGTTCACTTGCAGCTTTTATACTGTTGCTACAAATGTTTATTACCTATAGATATTTTGGTAGAACTGCTTGGTATCCGGGTGGTTTAGTCAGGATAGATCAACAAATAGATATTGGTGTAGTAACTCAGAAAAGGTACAACATTTTCTTCACTGTGGGGGATGCATGTGGCTTTAAGGTCTGTACACTGCTGTAATTCCTCCAGTGATGCAATTTGTGATCTGCTTTAGCTCCAAGGTAATATTCGCTTAAATCTGAAACTGCAGGTGCTGTCCTCCTTATAGATAAATACTCTTCAGGACAGAGGCAAATGGCAAATGCAGTTTAACTTAATTTTGATATACTTTTTTTAACAAAGTTGCAGATTTTCTGTTTAAGCTTGTGATTCAAATATATACTCTTAAAAATACTTACAGTTCAGACACTGTTCAGCTGAATGCTGTACCATTTAAATGTATACCTTTATTGTTCTAAAATGTTACAAGTGATTTCATTCTCTTAGTCTCAGTGGCAAATGGCATTTCTTTTACAGACCTTTTCTGACTCTAGAATATGCTTAGCTATACAATAGTAGCTCAGTTAGTAAAAATTATGTAAGTGGAGTGACAGCAACTTTCACTGTTTCCATTGTTTTTGGCCACTTTCTTTGAAAGGAATAAATAGTGGTTTTTGGTTGCTATTTTCAGTTTGTTAAAGGGGGAAAGAACTTCTCTGTTCACTCCAGGGAACTCGTGCCGGCAAGAGACTTGAGTGGCAGCCCTTGCATTAGAGGCACCTTATATTTGAATATTCCTAAGTCCATGTTACTTCTTGTGAGTGGATTTCAACCTCACTTCAATTCAAGTACTAGTAAAATGTCATACTCCCTTGTAGTCTGAAAAGTCCAAGGCTTATATTTAAATATTTAATTAAATATTTAAGATACTGAAATGTTTAATTTCCCACCATGTTACAGAAGGAAGGAAGTAAAGATCAAATGCAGATTGCTAAAGTCTCTCCTGAATTGATGAGGTGCTGCGACTTATTTCTTCAGTCTGCCCCAGTAGTCACCTCCAAAGAGGGCAGCCCTTGGAGCCCATGGTGGTGGTGTTCAACCCCAGGTGTCAGAGAAACAAACCCAAAGCAGTTACGGGTTTGAACTCTGGATGATGAGCTTGGGCCAATGATGTGCCAAAAGGGTAAGATTGGAGAAAGAGTGCTGTTCTCCATTGCTGAATAGTAATGATTTTCATGACCCATCAACTAAGAAAAGATCTCTAATGTTTTCTAAGTTTAGAGATTTGAATTTGAGTTTAATATGAAAAATGGCAGGCAGTATGTGAAGTACTGAATATGTGTGTGTTAGTTGAAGGTGGCTCAGTAAATGAGTCTGTATGAAATAATGCAGATGGAGCTAATGATGTGAGTCAAAAATAACCTCCTAATGCTCCTCATGTATTCCCTGTGTGATTCTACCCAGCTGTTCAAAGAACTCATTGAATCACAGGAATTATCTGTGGTGCTCTCAGTGCTGAGATTTCCCTTCATGCTTCTTCAGAGCGATGACTGGATGCTTTCCTAGCTGTGGATCAGCCCTGAATTACAGCAATTGCACTTCTCTCACGCTGCCGCCGTGTCCCATGAGGTGTCTGTTCTGACGTGTTGGCCATATGGAAATCTCAGTTGAGATTTATTGATCTTGAAGCTGTTTGCGTTTATTTTGCTGCCTAGTGCTTTCCTGTATCAAGTAGGGTTGTTGCTAAATATGTTCATCAAGGTTGGAGTCTTGCCTTCAGGCACTGGTTTTGATGTTGCAGCACACTATAGGGGGGAAACGCATGTTTGTTTTTTAAGAGCAAACTAGTTCAAGTATGATAAATTAATAATTCTCTCATGGAGCTGTGAACTCTATTAGAAGTATAATTCTGTAAACACACAAAACTTTTCCTGGCTGCATGACTTCTTGATTGAAAATGTGATTTGTACAGTGTACATAAAGTTGTTTGATGTTACTAATTCAAAGATTGTTCTCAGGAGATTTCTTAGCAATCCTGTGTAGGTTTAGGACAGATTTTAACTGGTTTCATATGTGTATCTTTCCTGGGATAAAAAGCTCTTTAGTGAATAAAAGTGGCAGTTTAAACAAAAATGTGTTTTAGAACTTGGATGACTTGTGTAACAGATAAGGAAGTATCAGTGGTGCACATCTTTTGGCTTAATTTCCAAATTAACCTGAGTAAGAAAGGTATTCATAGTTCAGTATTGGATAGTAATAGAAAATTTTCATCTTAATAAAACAAGGAGTGTGAGCTGGTGTTCCTGTCAGAGAAGACAGTTGTTATCAAATTAACTTCCTTCCATACAGAGCAAAGTACAAAGAGTATCAAGCACTCAATTTATGAAGTTCCAAGTTGTTTTCACCTGTAACTGAGCCCTGTGTTGTGATGCCCTTCTTTGCTTCGAGTGTGTGTTTCTTCCACTAAGACCTTATTCAGCAGATTTCTGAGGAGACCCAGATTTGAGCAGAAACAGAAATCTTTTCTGTTGGATTCCTGTTTCATTTGTTGGCTTAACTGGAAAGGAGGTGGTAGCTTGGTGAAAACACGTGAGGATGTGATGATGCTGATAAATTGCAGGAGTTGGGACGAAGGACCTTCTGAAGTTGGCATTGCTGCTGAGTGTAAGTGCATGGATCCAGGGGCTGGCTTTCAGAGGACCTGACTTCGAGTCTGGTGATTTGATTTGTGAAAACATTGGGGAGTTAATGACAGCTAAGAACTTGGTAATGGGTGTGCTTTTATCCTAATGCCACCTAATAATAAGTATTTTGAATAGTGGCATCCTAGTCTTCAGTGCGCAGCTGAGATGAAGTTAAGTGGGTGGCTTTCACCTTGATTTTTTTTTTTTTTTGTAGTAACAGCATTCTGTCTGAAAAATGACAATTACAGCAACTTCTTGTGCTATGACAGTGAATCCTTAATACCTGAGGACTACTTATATGCTGTTGTAGTAAGTGCTGTCTTCAGAGTGATTTACATATGTGCAGTAAATAAAAACAGGCTGTACAGTGTCAGTGCAGAGAACGATAGTTAATCCATGCCTTGGCAGGTTAGCACTGGCTGTTCAGTAGTTTTATCTACGGTAGGTGGTCCTGTGGAAATATGATATGGGTGCATTAATTATAAATTCTATACAATTAACACGTACAGGAGTACCCAAATGAAGGTTGGATGCAGTTTTAATTTCAAAACCTTAGCTTTTTGACTTGGTATCTTTGATTTTCTTTGTTTATGTGATGTTGAAACTTGTGATGAGCTTCATAGTAGGTAGCCTTTTGTTTGTAGGTGTTCCCTATTGGAATAGGGATCTGTGTGCAATATATTCATCTCATAGACAGCTTCATATATTTTCATGCCTTCACCTATTCATGATGATAATTTATCCTCAAAGCATCCCTCAAGATTTGCAACTATAAGAGATTTACAATAAGAAATGAACCCATTGATACAAATTGAACGGTAAAAGAATTGGAAAGAAGGGAAAAGACTAACTGGCTGTTAAACATGTCTTGATTTAGAAAGATTAAACTGGGAACTAAACATTTTTTAGCACATACTTATTTTTCTTCTCAGATGAGAAATGCGCATCTCAGGGGTACAATGCATTTCCTTGTGGAGCACAGCCTGGCTTCTGAAAGCATCCGATTGGAGCTACCCCGATATACGATGATAGAAAAACATAATCTTGACCTACTTTTAAGCTTTTTCTTTTTACAGGTTTAATTTACATTTCCATCATGAAGTTTGTAGAATGTACCAAAACCTGCTTGCTGCATGTAGAATGTAACCCGGTTAAGTTGGTGTATACTCTTTTCTCTCCTTTAAAGCCTGCTGTTTCTGCAGTATTTCACTTGTATTTATCCACTGTTCCATCTTAAAGCTTTACTAGAGCTCCTTGGGCCATTACTACTGGAAACTAGTAACATTGAAAATTTAAGATCTATATTAATATGATGTCAGTGTGTTTTATGTGTATGTGCTTACTGAAGATAACTCAACCTAATATCTAGCTATAAACTCAGTAATGTTGTTTCAATTTTTAATTCTTTTGTTGTTAAAGGTCTTCCATATCTCAAGTTGAGAAGTTCCATATCGTACTAAACATGGAGAAAGAAGAAAAGAAATTTGTCAATAAAGCAGAGGAGGATGAGATGGTAATTAATTCTGTTCATCTATTTTTATATGGGGAAAGAAACACACTTCCATGATTTCCTCTCTATATGGGGCATATTTCATCAGGAAGTGGGCTGTCCCAGTTTAAATGATTTTAGCAATTTTATAAGGTTATCCTTGTTAATCTTTTTTGGTATTAAGAAATCTAGTCTTGGGCTAGGAAATGTTTTTGTTGAAAGCCTTTGCAAAGGTTCTGGGTTGGCTACATTGGGGTCAGCAGTCCAATAGATAAAAGATTTTGGTACTTAACATTTTAATGTTTTTTAAAGGAAAATGGAAGCAAAGTATTTGGCTTTGTTTTTTTTTTTTTTTCCTTCTCTCCAAATCTTGCAGCTTTTTTCTTGTCTTGTAAAGCAGGTTAATGCTCCATAATCTGACTGTACTTTGCATACTCTTGCATATTCATATTTATGCAGAGAAGACCCACTCCTAAAGCATGGCGAGCAGTTGTGTGGGTATTTGGTAGCACATAAACTTTGCTTCTTACTAGAGCAATTGTATCTCTCGTTGTTTGTCCTGGAAGCCACAGCAGTTAGCTTTGACAGGAAAATAGTGGTAGCTGATATTTAAATTTTTAGTCCATTCTAGAGGCGGCAGAAAATATTTCGGGTATATAGGGATTTTTGTTTTAAACAATGCTGGGTTCCTGTGAATTGAGGTACTTGTTCCTTCTTTGTGCATACTGCTAGGAAAAGCTGCTCTTCACTAGACCAGCTCTAATGCAGAGAGTAGGCAAATACACTTTTCAACAAAAAATGAAATCGAGGTGCTTATAGTCTGATCACTAAAAATAAATTATTTTGGAAAGAAAAAAATTTATTTTGCCCCAAAAAAGCATTAAACTTTCCCAGTATCTTTCACCCACCTGTTTTTATTGGTAAGGAGTGAATACTGACTTCAGTGTTTTGGGGGTAACAGAGAATGGGTTTTGTTTCCGCTGCTTGTCAGCTGAGAAGGCTACAAAATGAACTTGTTGAAAAGGCTTTTCTTAGGAGAGGAGTTTAAACAATTTATAATACTGTTTAATGAAAAGTACAAAAGAATTTGCAAAAAGTTGGTGTCAGTATGAACAATGTGGGTGGGACTCAATGGGAAACTTCATTGCCCTTTTGCAGCAGGAAATATAATCTAATGATGTAATGTGAAACTCAGGAATGCAACACAGCATCTAGTAAGTCACTGAATTATTTTCTGTTCCTGGCTGTCATCAGGCTAAGTTGGTAATTGCCTTTGACCAAGGCACACTTAATAGTTTGTGGGTTTTTTAATGGGAGAAGAGGATTTTTCTGGCTGGTGCAAGTTACAGAGGCTTTGACAGCGCAGCTTGCAGTTTCTAATGTTCCATTTTCTTGTTAAATGGCAGGCAAAATAAGCCAGTTTATTTACTGAAAAGTAGTGTTTGACAAATAAATTTACATGTTTGTTTAGAAAGTATGAAATTCTGCTGGCAACAAAAACTAATGCAATGCTAGCATTCAAAGCTGTGCTAGATAATCAAATGCTAATGTGGTAAAATCAGCATTTGACAAAACTAAATAAGCTTTTACTCCTAACTGCTTAGTTGGCTTGTACTGGGTCATGGTTGTGGTCAAAAATTTGGTGTTCACCGAGAGTTAAGGCAGTTTGTGTTGCAACCGAAGTCCTTAGGGAGCAGTGCACAGAGGAGACAGGTCCCATAATGAAATGTTGTAAACAGTGTGTGTGCTCTGCCTTTCTGAGGCTTTTACTGATGTTTATATTTGTCCTTCTTTTTGTTGCCTCTCTGCCATATATTAAGTTTTTTAAATCTTTCTTCCCCCAAGGGAAAAAAAAAAAGGAGAAAATGGCTTTCAAATTTTATTTGCTTTAAATACTGCACTTTATGAAAAAATTAATGTTGGCTTCCAAGCCAGAGCAATTGAAGAGGGTCATTGTTTGTTATTTGTTTCTCTGTTTCCATGCAGGAGATCTATGGTTATGAACTGTGTCGTTGGAAGTTGGTGCTAGTTACTGTAGGAGTGATCTGTTCTGGTGGCTTTCTTCTCCTCCTCCTCTACTGGATGCCCCAGTGGCGTGTGAAAGCAACGTGCAGAAGGACTACGCTTAAAGACTGTGAAGTGGTTCTGCTGAGAACAACTGTAAGTCCATAGGAGAGTGCACTTCCCCCGGGTTTGCAGCTGTTTCACATCCCTTTGGCTGCTTACTAAAATACACATATCCTTGTATGCAATGTAGATATGATTTTGTTTTACAGCACTGCAGAACTGTGCTCTTTGGTACTTGTCCATAGCTTTGCTGCCTGTAGCTTTTGCTGCTCCTTGTACATAACTTTGCTGCCCATATGGGATGACTGACAGCTGTTTGCAGGGGACACAGCAAAAAGAAAGTCTTTGATTTTGGGATTTTAAGAATTAAATATATGAATCCTGTTGTCATGACAAGTTTCAGAACAGATGCCTGGTTCATATAACCTGATAACATGGTTTTCAGGTTTCTCCTCCCTTGTTCAGGAAAGATACATTTGTTGAATCAAGGTGTAACTGTGGACCCAAGTGGGTTTGATTTCAAGTGATTTCCTTCCTCCACAATTGCTGTGTACAGTCCCTGGTTATGATGTTGTCCTCAGTTATATGAAGTTGCCAGGTGGGCGCAGCTAAATGTATAGGAATCCTATAGTTCCTCCTCCTACAGAATGACTATATT
This sequence comes from Limosa lapponica baueri, assembly GCA_002844005.1. Classification (NCBI taxonomy): domain Eukaryota; kingdom Metazoa; phylum Chordata; class Aves; order Charadriiformes; family Scolopacidae; genus Limosa; species Limosa lapponica. The sequence goes on from KZ505674.1 coordinate 1,639,917, forward strand.
AAATTGTGAAGAGCTGAAGATGTCAAAATTCAAGTACCAAGACTCATTCCTTAAAAAAAAATTTAAATCTTTCAGCCCAAAAAAGTAAAAGTGCAAAAAAACCCCGCTTTTAGAACTGTGGAAAGAAAATACATTCTTAAGGTAGCTGATACTAATTTGGGCATATCTTCTGTAGTTATGTATGGGCTCTGCTAATCTGTCATCTGTTTTTGACACATTTTGCTACTGCTGTTGTAGTAAGATGCTGTTTAAATGGTGTATCAACTAACTCATTTTTTTTCCTTCTTTTTAAGGATGAGTTCAAGATCTGGTTTTGTGCAAAGGTTCGCATTATGCCTTCTTTGGGAGCCAACCCTTTACAGAATCCTAACCCCATTGTACACAAGGTTTCAAATGGCCATGCTGTTCATTTCTGTGAATCTGCTGCAGAAGAGAATAAAAATGATTTGAAAAAATATTTGCCTGTAAGTAAACCTGCAATGCTACGCTTGATGATTTTCAAACTATCTCTAATAGTGTCTGGAGTAAACACGCACAGTACAGTACACGTGAGCTGCTGCTTTTGTCTAAAAGGCTAACTTATTCTTTGGGTGGAGCACAAATCTTTTTCTCAATAACTTGTTACTGGAAATTGTGGAATGCTTGAAATACTATTTTGAAAGGCAGCTATTCATGTCTGTAGTGAAGTTTTTTTAAATTCACTATTGCTGTTCAGTATAAAGTCAGTCAAAAGAGAGGTGTTAAGTGGTGCTAGTTTAATATCTCTGTCTGCCTTTGCAGATTCGTTATTTCTCACATCACAGCGTGAAGTATTTCTGGAATGATTCAGTTCAAAGTTTTGATGTTTTACGGTAAGAATACATTTTTTTTTTT
>KZ505674.1:1652028-1684196 GCA_002844005.1 Limosa lapponica baueri
TTTTTTTTTTTTTTTAAAGTTGGAAATGATGATCCGGAACTCTTACAGGGAGAATTGTAGTTGCTTCCAACACCTGACTCTTACTACCCTGACATCTGAAGTCATTTTTTCAATCTGCTCTTTGCCCATGACAGGTCAGAGTTAGCTCCTGTGTAAACAGGATGAATTTAGCTCTGGACCTTGTTCAGATTTTACATATGGACAAGTACAGTTTTCCTGCTATGACTATATGTACAGAGACGAGCAAAGGGATATAAAATCCTCTCAATTCTCCAGTCTGGTTTTACTGGGACAGCTTTTAGGCAAATAGGGAATTTCCCACTTCACAGAACTGGGTAGATGTCACAGCACCTGCAGCTTCTTGTTCCTAAGATGTCTGATAATAAGAACTAAAGTCATTCTTACCTAGTGAGAAACAAATAAAAATCCTGTTATCTGAGGAAGGTGGATGCCACAAAATCGAAGATACTAGAAAATTTAGTCTTTAAAAGAATTTTGTATCATCTTGTATCAGCATGGAGGGGTTAGCCTTTGCTGGGAGAGCTTAGCCTTAGCTGTGATGGCTTGCAGACCGAGAAGCTGTCAAGGAGTTGTCATTAACGCCAGCAGATCTGACAGTGATACTGAGGTTGTAGTAATGGACTTTGAAGTCTAAGCAGATATGAAATGTTTCGGGCATACAAAATTGGGCACTGGTGTCTCAGCCTCTTCTTGTGTTGAGGCAAAGGATCAAGGAGGATCTCAGGTTGTCTACTGGTTGTCTGACTCTAAGACCCCTAGGAGTCTTGTCTCCTGGTTTAGGTGTCAAAATGCAATCAAGAGGTGGGTTTCTCCAAAAGATGACTCTGCACTGCAGTTTTTTTTTCTGAATCTTTCTTTCTGGCTGTCAGGGGAGCTTACAGAGACTTGCTGTTTGACTGCTTAAGGTTGGACTCTATAAATAACTTCATTTTCTTCTTGCAAGGACTGGCTTAATTAGATAACTAATAAATATACCCACTAGCTCTGCACTGTAAGGGACAAAATGCAGTACAACTAACTCTTCCAGGCCAAACCATTCAAGGGTTTACTGCTCCTGTAGAAGAGGGATTCATTTGACTCACTGCATGCCCTTGCCATAGGAGAGAAGCAGTTAGTATGATGTGCACATACATTTTTGAAGCACCTTAATTACAGTATTGCAAAACATCTGTTACTGTATATTGAGAAACAGTCGTAATGAAATGAGTAGCTTAAGGGTTTCACTGAGGTTTTTAATATGTCTGAATAGCTTTGCTCTTGTTTGTACTTTTAATAACTTACTCCTTTTTATTTCTAGGCTTTAGTACTGCTAAAGGACAGCTTGTTCGTTCCATACTATATCCAAAGCCAACTGATTTTAAACTGTACAGAGATGCCTATTTGTTTCTGCTGTCTCTGGTAGTGGTGGCAGGCATTGGGTTTCTTTACACGGTTGTCAATAGCATCTTAAATGAGGTATGTTTTCATTTCTGGTCCTGAACAGCCTTGTTTTAGAAAAGGTTTGATCATTGCTTCTAACACACTTCGCAGATGAAGTGTGTTAGAAAACACAGATGATGAGAAACAACTCAATATTAAGTGAAAATTTCTTTGCTTTATTTTGTATTAATGAAACGAGAAGCACAAGCTTACTGAGAACAAAATTCAGCAGGGAAGCAGAAATGAGAAACAAGGTTACTGAGAACAAAATTCAGCAGGGAAGCAGAATTTGAATATGTTAGAGTGAAATTTGAGTTTACCTCAATTTCTACTGACCCAATTACTAGACTTTTATCTTTATTACATGTAAGATTATACCAATTTGTATCAGTCAGATGGCAAATAGGATGCAGCACATTTAAAGCATATTGCAGACAAAAAAAATCCTTACCAAGAAATTAATAACTGATAACTGTAAATTTTTTTTCTCTCCAAAAAAATTTGCATGATTCCATCACTGTTTGAAAGTAACGCATTTGCGGGTGAAAAAGTGAAAATTTGAGATTATAGGTTGTGGATAATTTAGGACTGGATTACCGTGGTTGCTGATGGTGGGTGAAGATTTACACTAGGTTTCTGGACAATCCAGAACATGCTGTACTGGGGAAAGCAATGTGTGGATTTCGCTTTTGATAACAGTAATGTAACGCTTCAGTGGGATAGGGAATCTTTAGGTAATGAGTTCTTGTTCATTAACTCTGACCTCTATTGCAGGTTCCAGCTCACACCATCATCATTGAGTCTCTGGACATTATCACCATCACGGTTCCTCCGGCGCTCCCGGCTGCCATGACTGCTGGCATTGTTTATGCACAAAGAAGGCTGAAAAAAATTGGCATCTTCTGCATCAGCCCACAAAGGATAAATATTTGTGGCCAGCTGAACCTTGTGTGTTTTGATAAGGTTAGGTGAATTTTGAAAATTTGTGTTGCCACCTGGAGAGGTATTGTATTATTAAAAGGAATTTATATAGACTAGCAACTACAGGAAAATTCATTGCTTTCGTATAAGTTAGATCATTTTGTCCTCGTAGCTTCCACATAATCAGTGTTTACCACCTGTTAACTCACTTAATCTAGTCTGCTCTAAAAATTTGTTACAATACAGAGCTGCTTTCTTACCTCAAGACTCCCAAGTCCTAACTTACTACTGGCACTCCAGAAATGTGAGAATTGGGGACTATTAAGAGTTTTATTTAGTAAACAGGCTTCTGGAAAAATTGAAGTGTGAGGTCAGACTTGTTTCTTATTTTCATTTATTTCGATGAAAAGCCAAACCAGCATATTTTGTTGTTATTTCTTAACATTAAAGACAGTAATGCCACTAGCCAGAATCATTTGATTTTAGCTAATTTATTTTCCTCCTCAGATTTTAATCTAAAATCTGAAGTACCCACATTACATTTATTATTTCCCTCATAAATACATTCTAGTTGCTGTTTTAGCAGTGTAAGAAAGTAGCACTATGGGTTTAGTACCTATTTTCTGTTGTCCCCGGCCCCTGAATATAGAGATGTTGAAGAGGGGCATGATTGCTTTGAATGTTTTTGTAGGTTATTTAACAGAGTTGGAACTTAGTTACTAGCAAAAATCAAGGGAGATACTGCATTTCCTGTTCTGAAGTCTTGATTTTAAGTGAAAACAAAATAAAATACATTGTTCAAGTGTAATTTAGTTAATTAGATGTTAATTTTTGGTTTACCTGAGGATAATTTGTTTCTGAAGGCTTTTTCTTCTTGCTGTGTCCCTCGGTTTATTTTGCAGACAGGCACACTGACTGAGGATGGCTTGGACCTTTGGGGAATTCAACGGGTGGAAAATGCTCGGTAAGGATAAGCTCAGAGCTGACAGCAAATATGATACCTAATGGTGCTTTAACAGCTTCAGCAGAATAGAATAGAAAATTCAATGTGAGCTGGTATTTGTTTGCATTTCTGTAACGAGCTGTAAGAATGCAACTGAAAAATATTGTTTAGGTGTAATGAAAGTTAAAACTCTTACAAGGCTGAAGTGGAATTTAATTTAAGTCTGAGACCTTGTTAGGTTCATACTACAGAAATGATGCAGTTAAAGTATAGCATGTTTTCCTTAATTCTGTTCTCCGAAGTGATGACTTTTTTGGGTTGCTAAAATGAATTAGCTTAGCTAACTGAGGTAAGTACAAAGTGGTAAGAGTACGAGTAATCAAACTAGACAGTGAATTAACACAGAGTTTTTGATGGAGACAGAAGGGTGTGACTGTTTCTGAAGATTCCAGCCCAGTCTTAATCTGTTTTCTCTGATGTGTGAAAATACCAGTGAAGAGACTTGTGCAGTCCATTTTCTTCTGTTAATCTAAACAAACCTTTTGAATTGGCTCATAATAAATAATTATTGTGCTAAGTATATTATAACTTCATTGTTTTAGTTTCCTTTTGCCGGAAGAGAGTGCTTGCAGTGAGAGCTTGCTGAAGTCGGAGTTTGTGGCTTGCATGGCGACTTGTCATTCCCTCACAAAAATTGAAGGGGTGCTTTCTGGGGATCCGCTTGATTTGAAGATGTTCGAAGCAATAGGATGGGTACGTGTCTGCTTGTTTCAAGAGAAGAAATGTTTTTAAGACCAGTAATATGAAATTTCCTACACTGTTATATACAAGATAAGGCATTATATGCTGTTTCAAGCTGTAACTGTAATACGGTGGGCTTTTGACAATGCTTGTCTGTCAAAGCAAGTCTTAATATGAAAATGTTCCTAAAATGTGTCCTGTGCGACAATTCCTAGAACTGAAAAAAATCTGAAGAGTTAACTTTCTGCTTTCTGATGTGTGTGGCAAGATTTCAATCCATATAATAAACATGTAAAAAATAGCAAAGTGGATCTTAAATTAACTGATAAATTAAGACACTTAATTCTCACAGGAAATCTTGTTTAGAAAGATCATTGCACCTTGGGCTGGTTTCCAAGGCTGTTTTTTTCCTGAAAATTATATTATGAGAAAATCAAAGTTAATGAATGTATAAATTAGTCGATTATTTTTAATACAGATTTTAGAGGAAGCAACTGAGGAGGAAACAGCCCTTCATAATCGAATCATGCCGACAGTGGTTCGACCTTCAAAACAACTTTTCCCAGAATGCAAGCAAGCAACAAATCAAGAAATGGTATGAAAATTCAAAGCAATTCTTTCAGTTAAAGTAATCCTTCATGTTTAAAAAATACCTTTTACCAAATGCTTTGGTTCTGGTTGATGTAATCCAAAGAGTACCAAAACCGTGATTTTTGATGGCAAAGTTGGAGAAGATGTGTTTAAAGCGATGTTTAAGGTAGTGGTTCAGTATACGCTGCTTTCAGGGCAAGCAGACTGATTGCCAGCATTTATTGCCCTTATGGACTGGTTATAAAGTGCTCGAAAGCTTTTTGAGCCTGTGCATTTTAATATTGGTATTAGTACCAAATTCTTAGTGTGCTAATGAAGTGCTGAGGTGTGCTCACCTTGCTGTTCCAGGTAAAACAACTTTTTGTTAATGTCACTGCACAGCACAGAGTTCTTGCAACTGTTGTACCTCAGAGATGTATGTTTTAGTTAAATGCTGAATTAAAAATAACATGTGCTTGGCAGATTTAAATTTTTCTTCTATCTGTGTTTTGCAGTATTTTTTTAATACTTCAGGAGGGGAAATTTAAGCATGTGTCTATATATCCAGATTATCACACACAGGGTAGTGGGAGGCTATAGCAAGTTGGTTCCTCTGTATGAATCGTACTCTAGTAGATAGAAGTGTCTTTTTTTGTTCAGAACTCGGTGTACGTGCACAGCAGTAATTACTGTGCAGCAGTTGACACGTGAACATTCTTGAAACTTATCATGATATTTTGGGGATGTATGTAATAATCATAGCCTCATTCTGAAATACCGTAGTACTGTAATCATTTACATAGGCTAAACGGAGATTGGACTGTGAAAGATCTTGCAAATTCTAATCAGGAAATCAAGCTCTAAAGTTTTACGATGTATCAATTGACATAAAGGATGCTAAACAGATGCAGTATATTTATAGTCAGCCTTTATGAAATCCGTTGCAAATACTATGTGACTTTATGTTGAGAGTGCTGTGTAGACTCATTTACTGATTTATGTTGAAATAGTTTGTAGCTGAAAAAATACTTAAGAATAAATATTTACAGTAAATGTGTTTTTTTCTTTTTTTTAGGAATTGTTTGAGCTTTCGGTAAGTATGCTTTTTCAATTAAGCATGTACTCTTTTTCAAAATGTATATGGATGTAACCCTTTTCTTCCTTCCTTCCTTCCTGTATGACACAGACCAGTTATGAGATTGGAATTGTGCGCCAGTTCCCATTTTCTTCAGTTTTGCAGCGTATGTGTGTAATAGCGAGAGTTCTAGGGGAGAAGAGAATGGATGCTTACATGAAAGGTGCCCCTGAAGTGATTGCCAGCTTGTGTAAGCAGGAAACAGGTAAAGGAACAAACTATTTTTATTTCTTGTGTAGTTCAGCTGTAATATGAATAATTTTAATAACTCTAAACTTGACCTTTTTAAAGTTCCTGTTGACTTTGAGCGTGTCCTGGAAGAATACACTAAGCAGGGCTTCCGAGTTATTGCTCTTGCTCACAGAAAATTGGAGTCTAAGCTTACGTGGCACAAAGTCCAGACTATTAATAGGTAAGAGTGACTTCATTTTGTTAATAAGTAACGGGCTTTAAAAGCTACATGCTTTGGATTAAATATGAAAAATTTATTTTTGTTTAAATCAGTTACTGCTCTTGTTTATTACTATTCTGTTTTGGCATACGTAGTTCTGTGCATTCTTTATTTGTACCCTGGACAATACATAGAAGTTCAACCTAAGGAAGTTTTTCTGCAATAATGTGAATTCTGAGGAACATCTTTAAGCTTGAAATTAACTGTAATAATAATTCTTTATGGTGTTTAATTTATGCTAACGTGGAAGAAAAACCTCATCAAATTTCTTTTGTTACTTTGTTACTTAAACATATAATCTATTAAAGATAATGGCACATAGTGGAAACCCTCCTGTGCATATGGATTTTAAACTAAAACAACGGAGATAAGTATACTTGAATGTGAATGATGATATTTCTCGGGTCACTTTTATAAAGCAAATTCTTTAATTTTCATAGTTAAAAATAAACATTTCCATTTACTTTTGATAAACAGAAAATCAGACTCTTTAGGCTACATCTAATAATTGTAATTTTTCGAATTTTTTTTCATTGTCACTTTTTCTACAGAGATGCTATTGAAAGCAACATGGATTTTATGGGGTTAATTATAATGCAAAACAAGCTAAAGCAAGAAACCCCTTCTGTACTTGAAGATTTGCATAAAGCCAACATTCGCACTGTCATGGTAACAGGTTAGCATGTAAACATTCATACTCAAAAGATAAAAATCCATCTCTTTTTGGTCTTATTTTAATTAGGGTGTATGAAGTCAAATTTTAGTGTCAATAGGCTGGGATTACACCGTATTTATAGCAAGAGGGAAGTTTAGAAACTATTGTGAGAATATTCAAGCACTAATGTTTCTTTTTGGGTGAAAGTTGCTTTGGTAAGTCAGAGATCAGAAACCAGTATGGGGATGAATTCTACTCTGTTGCTTCGTCTCCCTGTCTCCATGCACAAGTTACTTTATACTGAATTGAAGGATGAAAAAACATTAGAGGTCTTCCAAATCAGACAAGGTGAAAGTCCTTGTCTACTCTTATGACTGACCCTGCTTTGAGCAGGAGGGTGGATGCAAGTACCTCCTGAGGGTCCCTACTGTTTTGAATTATATTATAAAAAGTCACTCTGTATTGGACTTTTTTTTTTTTCAAGCATGACTTATATCCCCGTAAGATGGCTAGGTATCTGTGCTCAGTGTTTTCCATGCAACATGTGGTTGCTTTTTAAATCACAGGTATTGCAGCTTTGGAATAATGTTTTGATAGGCTAGCAATGCAACTCAGCGTTTGCACGTTCTGTGACTGTGTTTAAAAAGTGTTATTTAAATGGTTCCATGTTTTCTGCCTGACTTCCAATATAAACTAAGATTTGGTCAACGAGCTCTTTATGGCTGAAAGAAGCACACAAAGTTTCTAGAGATGTTAGTCCAGCGGAGGGATTTAATGGGATAGGCTTTGAATTTTGTCTGTGGGCTTGGTTTGCCCTCAGGCTGTCACTGGTACGTTAGGCATTGTCCTCCAGGTTTAAAACTGGCTTTTCTTTTATGGGGAATATCAGTATATGCTATTGATCCTTTTCTAACTGAAACCTTTCTAAATGCAATTGTTTAACAGGGGATAACATGTTAACTGCTATCTCTGTGGCCAGAGACTGTGGAATGATTCTACCTCAGGATAAGGTCATTATTGCTGAAGCACTACCTCCAAAGGATGGGCAGGCTGCCAGGATCAACTGGCATTATGCAGATACCCTCGCAAAATGCACTAGTTCATCACCAGCCATAAACTCAGAGGTAATATCTTAGAATGCAAGCAGTTAGTTTTACTGTTGAGTTTCTTTCTTTTTATCTTATTCCGTTAAGTAGCAAATCTGCTGTTAAGTGTCAAATCAAAATTGATGTACTAGTTGACTTACGGATCTTAAAATACCAGAGAGTGGTAAAACAGCTGGGGGAGCTAGTTTTTTAACTGGTGTGACATTTGACATTTTAGTTGTGCAGGAGACAGGTGTGCTCTTTCCCCACATTTCAATCTGTTAAGACTGTTCTAGCTGCTGGTAGTTGAAACATTAAACCACATTTTCTTATTACTAAGTAATTGTTTTCATTGTATGGGGTTTTCTTTCAAGTAACATTGTAAGAAACCTCCTCTAGTGTGGGGATGTCTAGGAATACCCTTCTGAGTATTAGCTTGAAATAACAGGGTATCTGTAAATACACTACAGCTAGACTCTTAAATTACTTCTGACAGGATATTCCAGTTAAATTGGTCCATGAAAGCCTTGAGGATCTCCAGATGACCAAATACCATTTTGCAATGAATGGAAAGTCATTTGCAGTGATTTTGGAGCATTTTCAGGACCTGGTACCCAAGGTGAGCATTTTACTTGAGTGTAGGCGCTTTTGATGGTGAACAGACTTTGCCCTGTGAGCATTAAGAACTCTTCTGTCTTCCAGCTTGTGTTACACGGCACTGTGTTTGCTCGCATGGCGCCGGATCAGAAAACTCAGTTGGTGGAAGCTTTACAAAATGTCGAGTGAGTATTTGCTTAAGCATAGAAAGTGGAAGGGTTGACAGCGTTCAGTGTGATAAAAGAAATAATTATGTATGCCACTAGCTGTTTTGCCAAATGAAAAAGACTGGGCTAATAAAACTTCCTTGAGTTGGTAGATGAGCCAGTTAGCTGAGCAGGAATGAGAGTAGTACCATCTGCTGGCTAGTTGTGAAAGTTTCAGACTTTTCCATGAAGTTACAAATGATGAATAACTAAACTGACCAATGTATTTTATAAATCTGGTTGTTTGGCTTAATAAATAAATCCATCAAGTGTCTTCTTTGTATTAAAGAGGTATTAATGGGATGACTTCTGTTCAGATATGGTCAGCATATTGTCGGCGTCAGGCCGTGCAGCTGCGTGAACTACTGCAGAAGTCTCTGCCTGGAGCAAAGATGCTTTAGAAACCACCTTGGAATGACAAAGGGCTGATAACTGTTATTGGTTTGATTGACATGGCTACGTCACGTTAACTTTTCTGTCTACTTGCTTATATGTATAATGGGAACAGTAATTGCTTTCAGCATTAATGACCACTCATTATTTTGCAAACCCTGAATAAGTCAATTGATACAGAAGTATGTAATGAAATAAGCTAACTGGACTGTGATTATGGAATGGCCCAGAATGCTGACATCTGTTTGGCTTTTATAGTTACTACGTGGGCATGTGTGGAGATGGAGCAAATGACTGTGGCGTAAGTATATTTTTATTTTCCATACAGAACTGTTCAGTTAAATTTTACAGCAGAAAGCAAGTTTTAATGTTCTCTTTTTCAATGTTAACTGGCAGGCACTAAAAAGGGCACATGGTGGTATATCTTTATCTGAACTTGAGGCTTCTGTGGCATCACCATTCACTTCCAGGACACCTAGTATTTCCTGCGTGCCAAAGCTGATCAGGTAATGCCACTTATGGAAACTTAAATGTGTCCATGGAAGTCGCTTTGCATACCCTGTGTTAGTGTTTGATGCTATAGGAAGACAGTTGGAATTAAAGAACAAGTCATATATTTTTAGTAGTTCTGCTTCTTTGCTGAAGGTACTCTGAGCAAGGGCTTGCCGTAGCATGATTTAGTATTTTATTATAAACACCTTTTTTCCATGTAAAGTTAATTCTTTAGAGTGTGAGTGAGCTTCTACATGTTAGTATTTAATTAGATACTGTAGAGACTATGTTAGTTTCCATAAAGGCTGTGTGTAATTGCAAGCAGTAAAATTCTTCAGATAGCTGCTCAGCACCATACAAAGTAGAAAACAAATTTTCTAAAAAGGGTTTGACCAATTTTTGATTCTAGAATAGGTATTAATTTTGGATAAAGGGCAACCAGAGAAGAGTGTAGTTAAGTCTGTGTGGAACTAATGAAGTAATGCGTAATCAGAAACATTTCTGAAGTCAGCAGCACTGCGGCTGACTGCACATTCGTTCAATCCGTGTAGTAAACTAGTGCTTCATAGATGCTTTTGGAAGCAGACCTTCATTTTAAAACCTCTGTTGGAAAACCACAAGGTTGAAAGAAGACCGAAATAAGGCCATGGCTCAGTTCAGAAGGCGTGCTTGCAACTTTGTACTTGAAAGTGTACCAGTCTCCCCCCCTTTTTCTCCATGTGTCTCAGCCTGATGTCCCTCAAAGGGTTTGCTGATATGTTTAATTGCAGCTAATGTTGGGCTAAGCAGAATTTAACTGCTGGCACAGAAAGCTTTCTGGTTACAAGAGTGCATTTGTTTTGACAGGGAAGGCCGTGCTGCTTTAATAACTTCCTTCTGTGTATTTAAGTTCATGGCATTATACAGCATTATCCAGTACATCAGTGTTACTCTGCTATATTCTGTAAGTATTTAATTGTGTATAAGCACAATGTAATTCAGAGATTTGAAAATAGATAGATATTTAATATAAATTGTTGCAAGTCTCTTTGACTACACAACACCCGCATTGTAAAAACTGTCTTTGGACTAAAAGTATTGTTAGTATTTTTTTGCTTTTTTTTATATTAAATGTATGAAAAATGTGGTAGTATCTATTTTAAAAAGGTAGTAACTAATGCCTGTGAATAGGAAGTCTAGAATAGAAATCATATAAATTGAACAAAAATACAATTTTCTATTACTTAGAAACTGTCAGCATTTTCAAATAGCCTAACTGTAAATAAAGGGCAATGCATTCCTTTTCTATAAGGACTGAAAGAGAGCAGCTTGCAAGTATTGAGCTGGGGGGGGGGAAGCAAAGTGCAGTATTTCCTGTTAATAAGTTTGGATTCACAATATGGCATGTGGTAGAAAACCTGTATTTTAATTTGTATGCTGAGTAAATTAGACATGCAAAGTATTAAAGGACCTTTCAGGTGGAAATTTTGACAACTGCATAACTATATACTAAGATTATAGTGTTTAGAGAAAACTGTGGGCTTAAGCTGTAATTTCATTGGTTTGTAAGATTCAGTAATGTAAGTTTGTTTACAAACAAATTTCCATTACAGATAGCTTATGCATCTTGAAACTGAAATAGTTTCATACCTTGATACTTCAGGAGTTGATCTGTGAATTGTAGAGTATTCAAGACTCCTGCAGATAAAGGAAGCCAGTTTGACAGGAGATCATCCAGATTATAGAGTGAATTAATGCCATAAGAGTGTCACTGTAAGATGTTTCTTGTTGTGAAGAAATTACCAATGTTTCAATTGTGATTCCTGTCTAGATCCTGAGCAATTTGGGAGATTTCCAGTTTCTCTTCATTGATTTGGCAATCATTTTGGTGGTTGTCTTCACTAGTAAGTATTGTGCTGAATTATTACTGCTGTCTTCTGTGAAGCAGTTTTTGCTTGGTCAAAATTTTCTTTAATATTTAATTACATGCTGTTTGGAGTAAGCACTGTGACATATAGTTAGGGTGTTAGGACTGCTACAGTATATGCATTAAAAACCCAAACCACTGTGTACTGAGTTATTCATATGAAGTTTGTGAAATGTCGTCATACAAAAAGCAGTTTGTGGGCACGATCTTAGAAAAGTAGTTCTTTGCAGCACAGGAAGTCATAAATCTCTATTGACATGAGGAAACTGGCTTTGGAATCAGACCAGGAGTTGTTCCAGTATCATCTTTCTCAAATGTTATGGTTTCTTGCATTTTTAGTTGAACTTCTGTCCACAAAATGTTATACTCAAAAACTATTATCTAGTGAAGTATTCGATTCCACTCAGAAACCCAGCACTCAGTTTACTGGCTAACAGTAGAATTCCATTTTCAAATTTAATAGGAACTGCTTCTTGGAAGCGGTGGCAGACCAAAACTGAGGAGACAAGCCGTAAGTCCTTGTGCCAGACAAAGGGAATTTGGCCAGACACTACTAATTCCTGAAGTCTCGTGGCTTCTGTTATGATCCCCTGCTGCCCTGTGCTGCTGGGGGTAACCAGCCTATAGAAGGCACTGTGGCATTATTCTGCTGGGGTGTAATATTTCCAAGATGGTTTCACCCTTGCGGTTCTGGACTAATTATTAAAGTGATGTCATGAGCAAGCTATTCTAATTCCACAGAATGTGAACAGGGTAACTCTTGAAAACCATAATGATGCAATGTGTACTTTGTTTTCCTTTCTCTGCAGTGAGTCTGAACCCTGCTTGGAAGGAGCTTGTTGCACGGAGGCCTCCATCAGGTCTTATCTCAGGTCCACTTCTGTGTTCCGTTTTGTCCCAGATCATCATCTGCCTTGCTTTCCAAATCTTCGGGTTTTTTTGGGTCAAACAGCAGTCCTGGTATGGGCCTTGGACAATGGAATCTGAGTAAGTGTTTCAGTCGCTTCATGCAGGATACAGTAATGATTGGGAAGCTTTAGGCAATAATTGCCCTCTACTTTATTGACCCCCTTTGGAGACTTTGTAAATAAAGCTTCTGATGGCAGCTTGTTAGTCTGCTGCATTTCTTCTGAAAAGCACACTGATATATAGGAGTTACCTGATGGCTGAAATTCAAAACTGGGTCAGAGCCAGACTGCAGGGTCTGAAGACTCCTCAACTTTGTGACAGTTGAGATTTGAAATTTGAAATTAGCGGTTCAGACATATTTTAACTTTTCTATGTTATAAAGTTTTGCTTTGCTGTTAGAGTTCCAGTAAATCCAATTTATATTTCTGAAAATGAAGATGTGATTTAATCTTTTTTTTTTTTTAAGATTACAATACTTTCTTACCTGTCTTCAAAGTGTATCCAGAGTGATAGTTTAGAAACAGTTTGTGTAGTGAATTTACAAGCCGGAAGCATAACAGAACTCGAAGCTCAGAAGTTACAAAAATTGCTACCTCCTTGATGCAGTTTTGAGTTATTTCTTACTACCTGTAATAGGTTTTCAAGGATAAGATTTTTTTACTACTGTGGTAATTTGTTCTGTCATTAATTTTGTTAATAAGTAGGTCTTGTTTGCATTGTCTCCTTAACTCAGTGTTAAATGCTTTGGTTTTTTTATGTTGTAGTGCATGTGATCTATTGGATGCCACAAACACCAGCTCTGCACACCATGGGAATGAGACTCTTCATGATCAAGATGAACATTACATTAAAAATTATGAAAACACAACTTTGTTTTTCATATCCAGCTTTCAGTACCTCATAGTGGCAATTGTCTTTTCTAAAGGAAAGCCCTTTAGACAACCATCCTACAAAAACTGTAAGTCCTTTCTTACTATATACAGTTCCAAGTACAACTCAAGTGACTCTGCACTAGTTTGTCCATGGCTCGCTTACAGTTCTCCTGTGCCACATCAGCAGTAATAGTGTTGCCAGGAGAACATAGCGCGATTATCCTCTGATAATCAGAGATAGAGATCGGGAAGTATTAAACTGTATGGAGAAATTTGTGTTAATAGTTGCTTTATTTATAGAAGTGTATGTGTATATACACTTAGGCTCCACAAGTGAGCCAGTGAGAAACTTAGTCTGGCCTTCTGTCTCTTCATGGCTGTCAGCACAGCTTGTATTACCAAATTCTGCCTGGAAGGGGTTTAGAGGAAGAAAAGAGGTTATTTCCAGGGAGTAATGAACCCATAATACATGGAAAAAATGTCTAAAACTGATTATAAGAATGTCCAATTAAAATATTTTTCTTCTCTTGCAGTTCTGTTTGTTATATCTGTGATAGTTCTTTATGTCTTCATATTTTTCATCATGTTGCATCCTGTTGAATCTATTGATGCGTTTCTTGAGGTAAGATTCAGCAGATATGCCGGTGTCTGTGCTTCCTGGGATAACTGATTGGCTGCCTTTTGGGCAAGCTTGACCCCTTTAGAGCTTTAACTTCGTATCTCTGTGAAGGGAAAGGGAGAATTTACAATGCTTAGCCTGTTTTCAATGTGTATTTACTTCATATGTGTGTTGCTAACCTCTGGCAACTTTTTCTTACAGCTCGTGTGTGTGCCATATGAGTGGCGCCTAAGGATTCTCGTTGTTGTTGTTCTCAATGCAATTGTATCCGTGCTGACGGAGGTAAGAAATTCAAATGGAAAAAAATGCTTGTCTGTTAGGTGAGCTTTTTTTCCAGGTTATATGTTTGTCTCTTGTTTAGAAGGTCTGTCTCCACAGTGTGCCAGTGTAAGTGGCCACTGTTTTCCTGTTACATTTGTATTGCTAAAAATGTCCTTGTAGGCTACATTTAAGATGTCAAGGTTTTCTGTCTTAAAAGCATAATCTTAAAAACTTCTTTATTAATAAAAAAAAAAAAAGCAGGAAAACTTGAAAGACTTCAGTTATTTTGACTGTTTCATACAACAATACTCTCCATATTTATTTGCTGTGTTAGTTCAGTTCAGAATAACAACATAATAAAAAGCTATATAAAATCTTTAGGGCACCCCATCTTCACTCAATTGGATCGCATATGTGGCTTATTCTTCAGAAAAATGCAGGTCTTGTTCATCTAATCTGATCCAAGTTCAGAAGTAGAGATGTTCATGCAGATCTGCTTTTTCAAGCCCTGAGCTTCTCCAAAGTCAGTTGCTCTGGATTTTGACCTCTTCTGCTGTAATTCCTGAGTTAATGTAGGCAGAAATATGCCCAACCTTTCATCCAGTCCTTCTCTGTTGCTTCCAAGAATTGGAGTTTGACAGATGCGTTCAAAGCCAGTCACTTATTCCTGTGGTTTGTTCTTCTTCCTGTTAAATTGATGCCTTATTTCCAACCTGAGTACATCTGGGTTTTGCTTGCAGCCATTAGTCACTATTTTTTTCCCTGCTAGATGAAACAGCCTTTCAACATTATCTAGGGCTTGCACACTACAATTACCTGTTTTCACTGTATAACGTTTTCTGCAGCTTCTACTCAGTGTTTCCATTACTGTGTGAGGGATTGCTATCAAGGTAACCAGGATAATGTTTGCTTATATCATACCATTTTGGCCTTTGAAGATTACTACAGCATCAATATTCTTTCCAGTTGACTAGTTTTTTCCCTTTTATTTGCGACATAGTAAAAATAAAAACAACCAAAGGGGGTTTTTTTGATAGCTTAATAAAATTATCAAGGCCTTGTATTCAAAAGGTTGTTCCAAATAGAACTTGCAATATATGCTATTTTGTTGCTGCCTATTGGAACATGTTTTTCAGTTGTTTTTACATGATAGGTAATAACTTGTCTTTTCCAAAACATGGCAGTAAATATTAATTTTTTGGCCTTTGCCCTGTCATTAACAAGTCTGTCCTCTCCTAAAGATCTTGTGCCTTTCTTACATTGCCCTGTATTTACTCTAACCCTGCTTGTGATTGAGATTTCCTTCATGCCCTTTAGTTCGTTCTTTTTTTTTTTTTTGTACTAAACTTCTAATAGTTTTTTTTTGCCTCCTTTTTTTCTTTGTTAAAAGTTAAATTTTATGTACATTGTGGTCTTTGCTACTGAAACAAAATAGTTATTATGAAGCTGTGGAATTGTGGCTCTTTTGTCTTATGATAAATTTAAAACAAACCTTAAAGATAGAAAATTCTTTTTCCTGGTTACTTTTTCTAGTCAGTTTTGATGGTTTTATTACCATCTCTGGGAAATCAGCTTTTTTGAAGCACTAAGATTGGGAATGAGCTTTGTGTTGATGCCTGGAGTGTTAATAGGTGGTGGTTACAATTTTCAGTCCACTGATAAACTTTACCAAGAGAAAGGAATTAAACTTAGCTTCTGCTGAAAAATTACTTTGTTCCACAGATGGTCTTCCTAACTTTTATACAATCTGGTGATGTTTCTGTTCTGGAAGTGTAAGGGCTCTAGTAGAAAGTCCATGCAGTGTGTCAGTCCGTGCATCAGCGCATGTCTCAAGGACAAATGGCTCTCCTCTGGTTTAAATGTTCATGAGGTTCCACTCCTGGGCCTTGTTGGTTGCCGCATCAATCTGTAAACATCTGAGTTTCTAGTAACCATAACCTAAGCAATATAATTACTGTAGAGCATTTGCTTTCACCCAGTATTTCAAGCCCCACCTCCCTCTTTTTCCTGTGCAGGTCCGCGTTAGTATCTTTCAACACTTTAGTCACTTCACTGTCATTCCAAAATGGGTAGAATGATTTGTCACATTCCCTTTAGCCAGACTTTCCTATTTATCTTGTTGCCCGTACTTTAGGTGTGGAAAAGAATTAATTATAGAATTTAATTTTCTTGACATTGTTTAGGACGTTCTACTTTATCTAAAAACCTGTTTCTTCCACTTTCACTGTTAGTTGAATGCTTTCTTTAGACCTAAGTTGTCTTACTGTACAGCAGGTGTCCAACATTGCTAGTGATCCTCAAATCCCAAACCTTGTTTTGTGATACATGCTTCACCTTCCATAACCTCAGCCTGCTATTGTCCCACCTTTTGATCTGTGCTTGTCTGAAAGCTCCCTGAAGCTTTTTCATGTGGTGCCAACTCACTGGGTCCAGTGTGTTGTGTGGAAATCACATGCTGTTTCATTTTCACTTCCAGTCCAGCTCATTGCCCTCTGTCCTCGGGTGCCTGGCTGGATTTCTGCTCTCTGCACTTTTCCCTACAGAGTTATTGGGTACCACAGGACATCTTCTGAGTATCTAGGAAAAGCTGCTGGTGGCATCTCCTTACTTCTTTTAGCAAGGTGCTCTGTAGGTATATCACTTATTCTGCTGAAACTAATCCCTCAATAATTACCTCTTTAACTGTCTTGTAAAGATGAGATGCAAGAGGGATTGGATCAATCTTTTGTCACACTTGCCAGTTTGACACTTGTGTGACACTACTCTCGTATGTAGTTTCTTAATTGCTTCTACAACAGGAATGATTTCTGACTATGGTTGTCCCAAAGATGTTTTCGGAAATGTGGTGTGAAGCTTTTGCTCCTTCTGTGTGGGTGCCAGACTAGGTTCACAAAGCACGCGTGTTCTTTCTGCCAGGTGGTAGAAAACATTTCACAACAAAGGCAGATCCTAGCAGATGTTCCTCCTTACCCTGATGCCTGGTATAGACATACTTAAACCAGACTGGCTTCAAAAATGAACATCTAACAAGCTGAAGCTTGTTGGCAAAAGCTTTATAAAAGAAGTATAAAATTCTAGTATATTATAAAATCATGAGCATTATAAAAATCTATTATAAAAGCCTGGCTAATCAGCTCCCCTTTCTCAAGGGCGGAGGTTAGTCAGATGTGAGAAATGGAATCTGTCCAAAGAGCAGAGCTGAATGCTCAAGGCCATGGAAGATACAGGTTCACACCTGTGTTGCTGGATTTGTTCAAGACTCGGGTCCGCCCACACAGCCCTGTGAGAATAACCAGATGTACTGAACATACTGTTCAAGTTCTGCCCTCTTTTCCAAAATCTGGAACGGCTTCTACAGAATTCCTTCAGAATTCCTGCTGGTGGCTCAGCTTTGCCACCCCAGTGAAGCTTTTCTGGGAACGTCACTGGTTTAAAACAAGCTATGAGCAAAGGTTTGCTCCGGCATAGCGTTAAAGATATTTTGAGGGGAAACTGCTTTTAAGCATTCATGTCTGTGGTGCTTCAGAGGTTTATTAGAGTACTGAAACACATTAAGAATGTGTATTTAGGATTTTTACCTGCATCGATGGATGCAGTTTTGGTCATTGTTGCTATTTAAAGTACATGTTCATATTCTTAAATGTCATGTGAGCACTTTGAAAATATTTATCACTTAAGTATGCTGACGAATAACGTAAACTCTCCATTTTGCCTGGCAGTGAATTAGTTATGCCTAACACACTATTTTGGGTTTTATTTGTAATATGCACACTAACAACAAATGATCATTAGTTTCTTTAATTCTTCCCGCTCACTGCAATGTCTCACAGAATGTCCTCCTTGATATGATCCTTTGGAAGGTTGTGTTCAATCGAGACAAACAAGGAGAATATCGCCTCACCTTACCCCAGCCGCCCCAGGTTGGAGACTAGTATTTTGCTGTCATCATTTAAGTGCATGCTGATTAATTCAGTTTTGTCTTTATGATCTATAAGTGTCTGTTGCTTTATCTTAAGCTTAGGACTGTTTAAATTAGATTTCTGTAACTTGAATATTAAAAAGAAAGGCTTCTGGTTTTATATTTTTCTCCTTGTTGACACTTAAGGAATATAACTGTATACAAAGAACTGCGAAGCAAACCCAGAGGATTGCTTTTAAGACTTTTCTCACTTTATCTTCAGTCTGCACATTAGCAAATTTTATTTGTGTTGTCCCAAGTTAGCATGCTAGGACTGGAGAACGTCTTGATTTGCTTGGAAGCAGAATTGCTGATGCTGGATCTAATCCAGTTCTTTATTAGATTAATTTGGTTTAGGGTTTTAGAACACTGTCTCGTGAGAGCAATAATTTACAGCATGTATAAATGAAACAAAACCAAATGTCAAATGAAAGTGTGTTATTACTACTTCAGATGGTTTCGGAGACTGAAGGATTTAGCTCCTGCTTTTCAGGTGACCATGAATCTTGGTCTGGTCTGCACCTCTGCCTTTAATACATAAAGGAAATATATGTGAATCCTGTAAAAATTAGCTTTTTCTTTTTTAAGCCTGTTGGCTTATTACTTTTAGCTGGTTGTACATTTGTCCTTGTTAATATTACAATGGTTCATTTCTCAGTACTAAATTTTATTAAATGTATTCACTTCAGGTTTACCTTTGTCATTTTGAGGCTGTTGAAGAAAACATTGCTTTGTATTCACTGAAGAATGGTGGTTGTGCTTAAGGCTCATGGTTGGTTCAGTTCACCAATCGATAGAAATTACGAGCATGAAGAGAACCATAGAATATTACCTCCATTAAATATCAGCCCTGCAGACTGCAGGTGCTCTGAGACAGGAGAGGGGTCCAGTCTTGAGAATGAGGAATGGTGTTTCTCTACTCCAGCTAGTTAAGCTACATGCGTTTGGGACAAGGAGAGGAAAAATAGGAAGGCAGGCTTAAGTTCAATGATTTGTGTCTGTTTTAATAACTGTTAATACCTGTAGACTTAGGTTTCACAGTATCAGCAAGTTAAATACTGCCACTTGTGGCTGCCTGGCTGCCTTTAGTTAATTCATTGGTTAAAAAGTGTTTTGAGACTGTGGGAATTTGACCGCTTTTTCTAGAGCAGGCTTTTATTCTTCAATACTAGCATCAATTAATGGTGCCTGTTTTACCTGTGCTTATTGAAACTAATATAAAATATGCATAGAAGCGCTTGGTGACCTTAGATGTTACGATAATGTAGAATACTTGGTTTTTCTTAATGTTTTTTAAATGTCATTGCTACCACAGTATAGAAGAGATAACAGAAGAGTTTCTGTACTACTACTTTCTAGGTCCAATGTGACAATGACATAGCAAACTAGAAAATAAAATAGTTTTTCTTCTATCAATTTACTGTATTGTTAGTTATATTATTTTTTTTTTCTTATTGTAATCACATTTTCAAATCTGTTCACTTCTGCAGGAGGCTGTGGATCGGTGTGGAGTCTCTTTCCTTTCTTCCCTGTTTGGTTGTAGAGAGAAGACACCAAAAGCCAAGTATATGCATCTAGCTCAGGAACTGCTGGTTGATCCAGAATGGCCACCAAAACCCAGAACAACAACAGAAGCTAAAGGACCACCCCAAGGAAACGGATCATATCAAATCATCACTGTAACATAACAGTGGATCTTGGTGGCATGTGTCTTCAGTAGTATTCAGAAGAATGTAACTTTAAGGCTTTATTTGAAATTGCAGTACACTATATGTCAAATTCTAATGCAGATATTCCAACTGTTTTGTCTTTCTGAATACAAATTTCAGAGCCAGATATCTTCTGGCTATACATTTTAAAAATGTAGGTTATCTTAGGCAGAGCAAACATGATTGTGTTTCCTTCCACCTTCTTTCAAATTTCAATACTCCTAAATGACATGTATTTGAAGGTTTAAACTGCAGGGCAGTTAAAACAGGTTCACTTTATTTTCCTGGAGTATCTCAATCATTGTTCTAACCTGCTTACCTGGGCACGTGTTTGTGTAAGCCCTATGATGTGATGGGTTCCTGGTAATAGTAGAGGCACATCATAACCTTGTCATGCCTTTTGGGTTTGTTTTTTTTTTGATACTCTTGAAAAGCTTTGTGCCTCAGAACGGTTCTGAAGTTTTGATGTGTGTACCTCTAAGTTTGTCCCTACTAGTAAAGAGTGTTTCCAGGTGTAAAGTTTGGATTTTAAGTTTTAATTCTTTAGTCTGCCACAGCAGGAACTGGGAATGCTATAAAAGCAGTATGCTCTGTCCTTGAGAAGAAAGCACATTGCTTTCAAGTGGGTTCTTAGCTTCCTTTCTAGCTAACCCCAAGGAAGGGCTTAGGTGGCCTCCAGTGGAGGGGAGGCATTTGGCTACACTCTGTAGTTTTTGGAGAAGGAAGGCTGGAGAATCTTAATACTTTCTTCTGTCTCATGTTTTATTACATTTAGCTATGCATTTCTCCACAGACCTTGCTTTTTGTAGGAGAAGGATTGGATTATCCCTTTGTAGACCATGTTTTCCGTCTAAATGTTAAGATAGTTTTCCTATATACCTTGAAGTAGTAAGGCCAGAGTTACTGCTGCAAGGGAAATGGGGGTAGGAGGGAGGAATATTTTCACATGCCCACGCTTGGGATTTGTGCATGTTAAGAACGTATGCATTTCAAGGAGTCTACCGTTGTCTTAAGCACTATATGTAGCTGTATGAAACAAAATTAAGAGAAAATAGATGAGCTAAAATCCATCTTGCTGCAGAACTATAAGGCTTAAGTGGATTTTACTTATTAAAAAAAAAAAAAAAGGAATGCTTGCATCAACAATAACGCTGCTTAAGCACTAGGGGTAGTGATAACATCATTTTGCCATTAGGCGGTGTCAAAACACAAGGCCACTAGAAGAATAGAACTGCAAAGATGTAGAGGCAGGTATTGTCTTCACCTGTAAAGCTTGAAACTTCTTTTTTTTTTTTTTTTTTTTTATTTTTTTATCTCCAAACCATCTTCAACTTGCTAAGCTGTCGGGAAAGTCTTCTTTAGTGTCTTTGGGAAGATGATAAAAATAGTGACTTTTGCCTAGTCTGCAACTGACTGGTTTGGGCACCTCCAGGCTTTGGGAGGGGACCTGGAGAAGTCACAATTCTGTAGAGATCCTTTAGAGAAGGAAGTCTGGTCCTTTAGGGTAGTTGTGGAAGGAGGGTCCCAAACTCCCCGACCGGCTGGGATTAGTGTGACTTGTGTGTATTCTGATGATGGAATTTGAAGGGTTTTTTTAAATTCCTGTGGAGACGATATCATTCCAGCATTGTTTTAATAAGGGGAATTTCTCTGGTTGGGCCTAATTCCCCTGTGGTGCTCTGTAAGGCGGTACGGGCAGTGTCCCCCCACTATGGGCAGTGTCCCCCACTGCTCACGTTATGGTTTCTGCAGTGCTGAATGTACTGTGCCAATGAGGAATTTAAAAACGGAGCTAAATGGTTTGGAAGACTTTTTCCGAGAACTTGGGGTTGTAAGTTACTAGCACTTGCTCCTCATAAATAGTATGCGTATGGCGTACTATCTCCTGTCCAGCTGTCAACTCTTTTCCTGATTTTGTTGTTGTTGTTTTGTGAGGGGTGGAGCAGGAGGAAGAGAAAAGTGGTTTTCTTGGCATTCATTCAGCAGAGCAAAAGTCGTATTATCCTGGCTTCTTATGGTCATGAACATCGAACAACATTGGTAGCTTTTTAAGGGGTCTGCAATTGTGGACTTGGATAAACTTCTTAATCATGAGCTTGAGTCAGTTGGCTAACTTGTGTCAATGTTGATTTTACAAAATCTTTGTAGCATGGAATAATTGATGAAGAATAATTCTTGGCTGCGTAAGTAGTACTCAAATTTAAAGAAAAATAATATTTTAGTTGAAAAATGTTGTGAAGCTATGCATCTTGGACCTGGGAGCTGTGACTTATCCTTAAACACATAAGCTTTTGCTTTCATTCCATTGACCGTTTAGCTTAGTTGTTCCATCAGAAGTGAAAGAAAATATTTGTGTCTTTCCCTTTTACATGCTTTTGCTTAATACTTTCTCTAAACTGATAATTTCTTGCTGTTTCTCTCGTTTCTGAAGCTGGTCTTTTGTCTTATTGTAGTTTATTAGACTTACCAGAAAAGCAAGGAGGAAACATCTTATTAAGGTGGGCTTGTCTTCGGAGAGCATTTTAGGGAACTCTTGCTACAACTGAAACTGCTAAGTGTTTCCACTTGATTGGGTGACTCATGGGTCATGAGTCTCTTAAACTTCAGTATTTTGCAAATGGGAGCTGGTTTCCTCAAGGTATGCGTTCAGAGTTAGTGAATGTTCTTGAGGTTGCATGCTTGAGCTCTGACCTATTTGCTTCTGACACTTAGTCAAGAATAATAAATCTGCTTTTCTGAGGATCCTTCTTGTTGTTGTAAGTTCAGCCACAAAATAAGCTTTTGCATCTTCTGCAATTATTGGGATTTATGCCTTCCTGCCCAAGAGCTGAGTTTGGCCACCTATAATTTTTCTCATTTTGAGCAGTTTATTTTTTCTGGTTTTCAGAAATGCAGCAAACTAGATCTGCACTAGCATATTCAGTTTCTGCTTTGAAGTAAGATGAAATTCAGTTTGTAGTGAAAAGAATCTCTTTTAATGTTCATCTTGGAAGTCTAAATTCAGGTGAACAGACCAATTTAGTGATCTCCACTAGATACTTGGTAGACATTTTCTTCCTGCTGTATATTTTGGCCTTACATTGAGGAGTTTGATTTATTATTAAATTATTTGTGTATGCAGACTTTAATCTGTACGTATTTTACTTTGATGTATTAGGATTTGTAAATATTACTGATTTTTAAATATTATTTATGCACATACTTAAAGGACTGGTCTACCCAGAAAAGCAATTGCTAAATAATAAATGTTACTTTTTAGAAATAAATTGCAAGATCATTAAATTGTATATCCCTCAGGGTTATTTTTAAAGTGTGTTTTTTTTTTCTCTTCCCTTCAGATTTAATTAGCTGTAACTCTTGTTCCATGTACTATAGATCTAAATCTACTGTAAAGAAAATGCTGCGAATAATGCTTGAGTAGAAGCGGCTAAAACACCCACAGAACTGACTGTCCATATTCATCATAACTTTAAATTGGAGACTCTTACTGTTGCACTTTTTAAAAGTTGTTGGATTTAAAATTCTATTTATTTTTTTTCTTTCTTCATGAAGGTTGTGCTGAACAGTCATCCCAAATTGGGTAAATAATCCTGTACTGTATATGTGTATACAGTATAATACTAAGCAGATGTGGAGTCCTTTTTATGCTGCAAATTTTTAATGCTTATGTTGGTCATCACAAAAAGAGAGAGCTAAAGTTCTGTAGGATTTCTCCCATGAAATTCTGAATTGTAAACTTGGGTTTTTGTATGTCTAAGGGAAAGCTGTGGGTTTTTGACAATTTTTAGAGTCTTGAATATGTTGATTTTATACAGTAAAGCTTCAGGTTTTTAAAGCTATTTTCAACAAACTGCAGCTTGTTTGATAATTATGTGAACCAGAAACTACTCGGTTTGTCATGAATTCCTCAAGCCTAACACAGATTAAAAAGTTCATCATTACAGCGCTCTCTAGAAGCTCAGCTTCCTTTTATTTTTAAATCTGAAATGATATTACATCTTTGTATTTAAAATATGTATTGCTGCTCTAGAATGGTACCCTGTTGTCAAGAGGCATACATAAATAACTGTACAATAGAATTGTAAATAGAATTGTAAATCATTTTTGTGACTGAAGCTCTTTGAAAATAAAATTAAAATGAACAGATATTTTAACTCTTTTCATTAGTTTCATGAAATTGTTTTTAATTATTCTTTATACAGTTAGATCCAAAGCTTGTTGAAGAATACAGACTTGCTCCCACTGGTGTCGTAGAACGGTTAGAGTTGGAAGGGACCACAAAGATTGAGTTCCAACCCCAATGCCCTGGGCAGGGACACCGCCCACTAGACCAGGTTGCTCAAAGCCCCATCATCCAGCCTGGCCTTGAACGCTTCATGGGTGTCTCGTTCAGTGCCCCTGTGTTTTTGAAGACAGAGATGAAGTGTGGGCACATGGTGAAGTGTGTGTGCCAGGAGTTAGCAGTGCATATGACAGCGCTGCTCTGCTGCAGTGGGGCAATAGTGACTGTACTTTTACCTGGTGGCTTATAAGAGCCATTTTAAAACCAGACCTTGTACATGTGATGGCATCTTGTTCCCACCTTCTGTTATCCAGACGTTCCTTCTGTTCTTTGACGCATGGGAGGCATTATAACGGAAAGACTCCTGGGCAAATGTTCCTGGCTGTGAGCTGGCACTGTCGTTGCAACCGTCTTCAGAAAAATCACACAAATGAAAACATCTTTTCCATCCTGCAGCTCACTTTCTGTTTAAACATTCATTCACAGAGCACATTATTTTAAACTTGAAGATAAGATGTTTGGTTACTTCAATACAAAAACTTAATCTTTTAGTTTCAAGCTAATATTTTGAAAACTTAAAGCTTTTCTCTCTTCAGTATTTTTCAGGCTTCAGGTTTTGTTGGCCCGTGACTATAGAAGACTTAGAGAAAAACTGGGAGCCAAATGGTACAGCCCTGGATTGCTTAGCCAGAGGGTTCAGTGGATTCATTCCTTGCTCAAATTGCTTTGACTCCGATCCTGCAAGAAAGTAAAAGTCAGAGCAGCCTCGTGAAGGTACATCTCAGTCACTTGGTGGTTTGAACTAGATCTGTCCACTCCTTCAAAACCTAGTGCACCTGTATTAGCAGACCACGGTGAAACTGTCTTAACAAATTTGAGATTTCTTTCTGGTCATAATTCATGTTGAAATGTTGATTTCTGACTCTAAGCAGATTTGCACAGGGTTGGTTGAAGCACATACTCTAATATCACTGTCAAAGAAGCTAGAACTGTTTTTTGTGCTGTTGCATGTGTGACTTCAGGCTTTCTCCTTGTTGTTAGTGGCCTCCAGTTCTACTTCTGGAGTTGTGTACAACTTCTGGAAGCTGGTTGCTTGCAAAACTAAATGCAGGCAAAATCTGCTCTGAAACTGAAAATATTCTTTGGCCTTTCACAGTAGTTACGCAAATACGGGTGAAAGTGTTATCTAGAGGATGCGTTTTGCTGTTTTACTTCCCATGTGAAGTGCAGAGTCATGGTGAAGCCCGATTGCCTGCTATGCTCCCTGTAAGTTCCTCTAAAAAGCAGATAAGTTCCCAAGGTACAGGTCAAAATTCCTTTTTCGCGGTCATAGGAGTTTAGAAACTTGCAAGAAAGTAAAAAAGTTAAGCACCATAGTAAATGATACGTGCGCTCAGTATTCTATGAAGCTCAGTTCAAAACTGATTTGTGACTTTTAATATATGAACAGCATCATTGTATTGCTTCTGGCAACTTTTCGTAGTCTGAGAAACATTGAGGGGGGTGGTAGGGTGACTTTTCGTAGTCTGAGAAACATTGAGGGGGGTGGTAGGAAGGGAAAGAGGCTGTAGAACAGAACGTGGTAAATGAGCAGTCAGGCTGTTGTCCTTTCTGGAATGCCAGGTGTCTCACGCGAGGGTCTGAGAAAATTTTAATACATGGGAATCAATAAGTTTGGCCCTTACTTGGCTCTTGCTGTGCTCTCTACTATTAAAATCTTCAATTGTGGAAGTTTTAAATTATTTCTTAAAAAAAAAAATAAAATACCATTAGCAGCTGTAGATGTTTGAGATCCATAGGATTATCCAGTTCCTGTGCCAGTCATACGCTTGTGGCCTTAATCTCTTGCAAAGAACTTCTACCATTCCACTGTTTGTTTGTGAGCGCTTCCGAGTGTCTGACCTTGCCTCGTTGAAAATGGTCATCCCCAGTCTGCAGTCTAGCCTTAGCCTCTTTCTTATTTTACAGCCTGCAGTCATGCCTTCAGAGGGACCTGCGCTTGCGATCTGTGGTATAATAGTTCAGGGTTTGTGGGTTTTTTTTTTCCCCATTTGGTTCTCTGGATCCTTATTTCTCTCGCCTCACTGAATCCTGTAGTTCTGCTGTGGTCTTGGGCTGAGTTGTTGGTGCAGGTTGAGATGCCAGTCAGGGCATGAAACTGAAATTTCTCGGTATGTTTCTGCCCTGTGTGGAGGGGTGTGCTCGGGCACCCCCAGAAGTGGCTCGCTGGCCACTCGCTCCAGGTGCTGTGGGGCTGTGGGCTCAGGTACCTGCCCTGGGTGCGTGGGGATGTGCTCCTCATCGGCGTGTTGAGGTGGGGAGAAGTGGGATCAGGGTCGGGGGGGTTACTAGGAGGGTGAGGTTCTCTGGGAGATTCTTGTTTGACTTGGAAAAGTATTTTGGAAGGATGAAATCTCAGAGCCTTTTTTTTTTTTTTTAATAACTTCCTACAACTCTACAACTCTTTGAACTGTAAGCCCAGCGAGAGCTTGCTTTGCGGCACCACGTTGCTGGTGGTTGACACCACTAGATGCCGTGTCCTTCCCTTCCCAAGGAAGGGATGCAGATTTTACCAGTCTTCAGTACTCTGAACCTAATCAAGAATTGTTTTTTGGTTGTTTGTTTTGTTTTTTTTTTTAAGAACTCCCTTTTGCTTTTTTTGATGCAGCAGCTGGTTTTGATCCATGGTATGTGAGAAGCTCTGCTGTCCCACCTGGCTTCTTTTTTTAAGTGATGGGGTTTGTACCCTCTGGCTGTGTGCGGAGTTGGTGTGGGAGAGCTCCATCCTTACCCCTGGAAAATGGCACGTTGGGATGGGAGTCCTCCTCTCCCCCAGTGTTCCGGATGCTGAAGACACAGTGTTGGCTATTCCAGTTACATCCGTGAACTTGTGCAGCTAATCTAGCAGTCCCAGCTGCTGCTTCTCCTCATCAGCCAGGTGCTTGACTTTCAGGTTTCTGATACACTTGGACTTGTTGATTTCACTGAGGAAGTATTTCTAAACGGTGGATTTCTCTTTGACTTGCTGTTTTAAATATTATCATTATTGCTACAACCATTGCCTTCCTGTTCCTTTTTTTGTTTGGAAATCTATACAACTTTCCAACTTTGTGGAACGTTTCATGCAGATCTGCCGTTATTGGTACCTCTTTCTAGCAAACCTCATGGCATTTCTTTCCTTTTATTTAATCATATTTTTAATACCACTGTTAACCGAGTATTGTGTTAAGCTGCTGAAATGAGACGCGCTGGCTATCAGAGGCTCACTCCTGCCCTGAGCCATATGAGCTCTTGTGTGTTATTTCAGGCAATGTCAAAAATAGCCTGTTACTTCTTGTGTGTTCTTGGGCAGTTCCAAGAAGCGATCACTTGGAAATGCTGAGAGATGATTTATCAGAACTGTGTGCTGTTTTGCTTTTGGCCACTGAAAATATAGGGCACCCTTTTTACCTCCATTGTCTATTTTTGCAGGCTCAACTTTATTTTTAAACCTCAGATAACCTACAATAAAAAAATATTGTTGGAGCAGGACCTTTTGATACTTCTTTTTTTTAAAGACTTTGTGTAACTTAATGTTTTTGTGTTCAAATAAATATATGTCTTACGACTACTTAGAGTTTCATCATGATTTTCATATGCTTTTATTATACTTGACTAGTACAAATATAGATAAAGAATACTTGATTTACAAAAGAGCTTTATCAGTACTTCTCAGTGTAAACTGAGCACCTCAAATATTTTCAGTCAACAGTAATAGAGATTTTAAAGTTTGCTTTTGAGACGAGAGAAATTTTGTACGTTTGCAGGTTTTATGATATATTCACACAACTTTGGTTGCTAAGTTATTAACTACTTGTGATCAAATCCTGACTCTCTCTTATCTCTTGTAACAGCTGATGTTTCTGGCACTTCAACAAGGATGTTGATGTTCTGTTTGTCAGTGATGATCAAGCTTTTCTTCCAGTTGGATGCATCTATTTGTCCTGAGAAATGCGACTGCTCTTCAAAAAATGCAATTCATTGCTCCGGTCCCCACATAAAAGACCTGGAATTGCTAAATCTGCCTTGTAACATGACAGAAATTCACGTAACGGGCACCAACGTAACGTACTTGCAAGATGTTTTTGCTGGGATGGTGGAACTGCAGCATCTTATCTTGTCTTCAAACAACATCTCTCTGATTTCACCAATGGCTTTTAAAGGCTTGAGAAGGCTAAAAGCCCTCAAGTTGCTAGATAATAAGCTGGTTGAACTTCCTCCAGGAGTGTTTGATGACATGGTACAGCTTCAGCAGTTGATCCTTGAAAATAACAGGTTGAAATCCGTTGGAGAAAGTCTGTTTGACAAACTAGCTAGCTTGGAGGAGCTTTTCTTGAACAAAAACCAACTAACAGCACTTCCTGGTGGCGTGCTGAACAAACTTGCCAAACTCAAAGTACTGAACTTGTCAAGAAATCGTTTGGCAGCACTTCCCAGAAATATATTTAGTGCATTAGCCAGGCTTGAGAAGCTGATGTTGTATTTTAACAGGCTGTCTTCAATAGAGTCTGGTATGTTTGATAGCCTGAAGGAGCTGCTGGAACTCTTCCTGCATTCCAATAACATCCAGTCCATCGCCCCTGATGCATTTAATTGTCTTCATAAACTGAGAATCCTCACGCTCTCCAGAAACAGGCTTGAAGTTTTGCCTCCTGGACTCTTTCTGCGTTTGCATGACCTGTCTAAATTGACCTTGTACAGGAACCCACTGAAGTCTCTTCCAGAAGTACTGTTTGGAGAAATGAGGCATCTTGGTAGCCTGTGGCTGTATGACACAAAGCTCTCAACAATACCAGATTTTGTGTTCAGTAACTTGACAAATTTGGAGCTTCTTGTGCTAAGCTTTAATCCAGAGCTTAGTGTTCTTCCGAAGAATGTATTCAGTGGTCTGAAAGAACTGCGGGGCCTGTCTCTGCATACAAATAATATTTCCAGCCTGCCAGAGGGCATCTTCCTGAGCCTTCAGAAACTGCACAACGTTTCGCTTTATGATACGAGGCTTGAGGTTCTTCCTAGAAACCTCTTTCGTAATCTCAAGCACCTTCAGAAAGTTTACCTCAATAGTACAAAGCTGCAGTCCCTTCCTGGAGATTTCTTTACTGCTTTACACGAGCTGCAAGAAGTCTTCCTTGATGACAACCCTTGGAAGTGTGATTGCCAAATTCTTGGCTTCCAGGAGTGGCTCCAGAAGAGCGTGGAGATAGTTAAAAACACACCATCCCTAAGGTGTGACAGCCCGCTGGCACTACAGAATATTTCCCTTGTGGCTCTGACAGGCGACCACCTGAAGTGCCTGCCAACCACAGCCATTACATACCAGGTGTTCAGCTCAACCTATCCCCCGACTTTGACTTCTCTTGTGAGGGAGCACTTAACATTGTCTTGGGAGACTACTGTAGCAGCGGTGTCTGGCCTGGATACCAGCACACCCACATCCGTTCCTCATGCAGCTCCAGATTACACCTATTCACACGTTGAAGGCGTTGGACAGCCTGGGTTTCATTTCTCAAATGTTCCAACCCAAACTTCTCCCAGTCGCACAATAGAAAGCAACAGTGTCAGAGGAACAGATTTAACTACTCTTGCCCAGTGGGATGAGCTGCCAGCCCGCAGGACTGCTAACCCCTATTTTAATGCCAGCGTTGCTTATTGTCAGCTATTTTTGTGCCTTCACAATTTGATTTTAGCGCTCCAGACTGTAACTATTGTGCTCAGTGTGTATGTGATGGGTAAAACCAGGCAACTCTTGCAATCCAGAAATGCTCCTGCTCAGCCTGTTCTGATAAATTTTTTTAAGATAGACAATACCAGCCAAGGAGAGGATTAGAAACACCACTTTGGATGCATTTTGAGCATTTGGGCAGTTGACACTTTGATTTGGATATGGATTACAAATCTTTACAGCAAGAACCATAAAGACCTTGTCTTTACAGCATAATGAGTATGTGCTTTTCTGTCTGTACCTTACAGGGTTTGCCAACAGTGGCTGTAATCACTGTGCGTTGCTGCAGCACTTGGTGCATGAACCCAAAGGGAGAGCTGAAAGAAACTCTGTGGTCACCTCTACGTGTGTGCTGCTGGTTTTGGACTGGAGCCCTGTCCCTCCGGACACCACCTCCTCGGGTGGAAGTGGCACTGACGTAGGGCAGCCTACATGGGAGCACTGCTTCAACCCTGCTTTAGAGGTTGCCTGTAGCACTCCAAATGCTGATATGCCTTATACTGCCTGCAATGTTTTGTCTCCTTGTGGAGAAAATAAATGGTATTTTTGGGAGGAGATACTGGAAAAGACCTTTTAAAATAGGGGTGGGGGCAGAATGATATGGTGCAAGTGTCTTAATTTTTGCTTTCTGTTTTCAGCCCTGTTCCAGGCCATGGCAGGAGGAAGGAGTACTGTGTAAATCTAGCAGTGCTTTCCTTTAGCTTAACCAGAGCAAGATAAGCAAGATGGTGGGGTAGGGAGTATAATCTTGATGTATTTTGTTGTTTGTTTTGGTTTTTTTGGAAACTTTGTAACATTACTACAGCTCTCAATTTTAAGTAAACATTTTCATTGTTAAACTTTGCCCAGTGGTCTGAAAAGCAAGGTGTTACTCACTCCCTGCTGGAGCGAGTCTTGGAACCGCAGCACCGGGCAGATGCCCGGGAGCACAGGTTAGCTCCAGAAGAGCCTCGCTGGTTTGAGAGCTGGTCACGAGTGAGCTGGGAGAGAAGGGGATGGTGTCTCCCGGGCTTGCAGCAAAGCACAGGCGTGCAGCACAGTGGGAGGGAGCCTGCCTGAACCGGGGGCCCTGAATTGC
Source organism: Limosa lapponica baueri (assembly GCA_002844005.1). Taxonomy (NCBI): domain Eukaryota; kingdom Metazoa; phylum Chordata; class Aves; order Charadriiformes; family Scolopacidae; genus Limosa; species Limosa lapponica. Next base: position 1,683,013 of record KZ505674.1, read on the forward strand.
TGCCACCTTTTCTGAAGTTGGCCGGGGAACGTATGTGTCTCTGACAAATTTTGGTGTGCAGTATCATATTTGGTCATATTCAGCCTCAGTACTTTCTACTTTTTCTTTTTCCATAGCACCGCTCCCTGACTTCCAGCCCGTTCAAGTGTTGGTGTGCGAATGCAGCTCCAAGGCTGTAGTGTGGGTTTTGGTCTTCATACTGAAATGTTTTTAAATGTTTTGAATGATACGAGTGTTTTAGTTTGTAAGTCAACTGATAGCTGTCAGACTGCATGTGCTGCTTTGGTAGCTCTTGAATTTAACTTAGTTAGTTTTTATCTCAATTGCATGACTGACTTTGTTCTTAAAAGCTCTGATGTGCTCAAAAGCCTAAGGCTGGATTAAAGAGCCCCTGGATGTAGTTCCATGTCTGCTCAGGTATTGGGACCCTGTACTCTAGGAGTCCTTTTGTAGCCTTACTGACTTTCTAACTATCAAAGTCTTCTCTGAGTGTCCTCGAAATGGCACTTTACAAGCCTGAGGTGAAGAGAGCTTACATTTGCTGCAGGTTTTTGGTGTGTTCCCTGCTGTGGGCTGCTGTGGGCTACTCTGGGCAATGAGAACAAACTATGGACTGTGTTGTTTCAGGGTGCTCTTGCTGCTTGACTTGAATTCCTTTTCTAGGCTGTGAAAAGAGGCAATGTGCTTCTGTGGTGTTAAATAGCCATTGTCTTGCTGGTGAGGTTTAGCAAAATTTAGCAAGCCTGGCCAAATGGTAGTTAGAGCCATCTCTAAAGAAGGAGAAATACAAATCACTACTGCTGGTGCAAAGCAAACTGGGACTGGATTCATAAACAGGAGCTCCAGAATATTTATTGTAATATATTTGAGAGAAGCACAAAACCAACACGAAGCTTTCTTGGTGGTGGTTCTGGGTGGTTACGTGCTAGTGCTTTAAAGGAGGCAGTTATGACAAATTTAGGTTCTTGGTTGGAGAGCTGTAATGACCACTTAGTGCTGTGCCAGCTCCGGCGCCATCGTACTGGTGCCACGCAAGCATCTGCTCACAGCGGGCAGGAGATAAGTATAATCTGGACTAACAAGGGAATTGTTTTACAAACGGAGCTGGCTATTGGCTCGTGGCTGCAGGCACTCGGATGCACGCTGTCTGATTTGTAAGAAAAAGCAGCAGTTTGGTCGCCATA
>KZ505674.1:1685226-1715535 GCA_002844005.1 Limosa lapponica baueri
GCTCCTGCTCTCTCTGCTTTAGGAAATCCTGGAGCAGTGGGAGCTCTGACCCCCTCTGCCCGGCCATGGAGAACACTGCGTGTTTCCAGCCTGATGTCTCTGCAGGTGCCACTCTCCTTTGCTTGTCAGGACTTCAATGCCCAGTGTCCCTGAAGAGCGCGGTGACGAGGAAGGAATTAACTGCTGCCATAAGTGCCAGCAGCTCTCTGCCTGCAGGACCCTTCCAAACCTCCAGTACCCATGTCCTGGCCTTGTGTCCCTGGCGTCTCTGCCCTTTCCGTCTCACCTCTGCCACAAGCGGACAGTAGCTGCTGGGGGGCCCTTGTCACTGCTTGCAGAGGGGAGTGAGCTCACGTAGGTGCCTTCTTCAAGCAGCTCAGCCCTCCAGCACCTCAGGTTTCTCCTCTCCCCATGGCAAAGAGAAACCTGGTGATGGCAAATGCGCTCAGAGAAGACACACAGCAGTGCTCCGTGGTTCAGGAGCGTGTGTGACTGCTGGCTGCAAGGCAGGAGCTCTGGGATCCTCTGCCTGATGTTACAGAGCATTGGCCGTGTCTCCTCTGGGCCTCCGACCAGCACATCTCGCCTGGGGAAGCTGATTCAGCAGCCGTGATATCAGAGCACGGCATTTCCTAGGGATAACAGAATAGCTGGGAGGAGACGCAGCCAAAGGCACGTACCCATGGGACAAGAGTGGGGTTGTGAGTGTTTACAAACTGATCAGGAGGCCTGAAGCTCCTGCTTTGCCCCTGCTCTGTCCAGAGATGGGCCACCTAAAGAGGTATGACGCTTCCATTTTCCTAGCTGGAGTTGGAGTTCACATCCCTTCCCCTCCTGGGTGTTTTTGGGCAATTAAGCCCTGGCAAAGCCTTTTGTGGGCCGTGGTGGGTGAGTGCCACTCCAGCGGCACCCGGACACATCCCGCCACCTCTTGTGCAATCACTGCTGTAGGGCTGTTGTGTTTCCACCGACATGCCAGGCTTCCAGCTGTGCCTTTGTGTCTGTCTAGATGAAAAAAGCCCAGGGCAGGGAGCCAGCAGTGGCTCCGCAGCCTGCTCTGCACTCCTCTGCACTTCCCCCTGGCCCTGGGGAGAGATGGGGCCCCTTCCCCCTTGGGGTGTTGGGAAGGGGTCCCTGGGACACTCCCTGGTGCCTGGGATGGAGATGGAGAATGGGGCGAAGCTGGTCCAGTAAACATCTCGCGGTGCATGAGCAGGGACAGCCCCCCACCATCGCCTCCCGCTCCAGCCGGTCCTTCCCCTCTCTTGCAGCTCCCATCGGACAAACTCTTTCCGCTTTAGATTATCTCTCCAGGCGGACTTGGCCACAAGCCCCACATTCCTTCCAGCCTAGCCCTGCCCTGAGCCCGTGCCAAGCCCTGTGTGCTGCTGCTATCGCTCAGGGCTCGGGCCAGGGCCGAGCCTGAAGGAGACATTTCTGCTGGCCCAAAGCCCTGCTAGCGCTTGAGATCCTAAATGCCGTTTTCCTGGAGCTCCAGGAGGGTTTGTGATGGGTCTCATGCTGGTGTTTGGATGGAGGTTAGCCTGATGGCTATCCCTGCTGCCCATCCTGGAGGTACCAGGGCTGCTGCTCCTTCCCAGAGCTCCCACCCTGCACTTGTGCTTCCCCAGGGAAGGCAGGCCATGTCCCCCTGCCTGTCCCCAGATGCAGATGGAGCATCCTGTAGCCACGAGAAGCAAGGCAGCCCTGGCCCTGTTTCCAGTAGGGAGCCAAGAAAGTCATGGGGGCTGGATCACTGGGCCCATGGAGGAGGTCTCTGGTTTGGGGTTGGGAGTGTGTGCGGTGGGGAAGGGGCTGCTGGTGCCTCTCTGATGGGGGGAGTGGGGTGGCCCAGCACTGCTCCCCAAGGACTAAGGCACCTTCCTTCACCCCTCAGCCGTGGCTCGAGCCTACGTGTTCTGCTGCACGGCTCAAGCGCAGAGGTGTCCCTCTTCCCACCCTGGAGCACTGAGGGGACCCCCTCCCCTGGCCCCCAGCCCAGCCCTCCTCCCCGCTGCAGCAGAGCAGAGGTTGGCCCGATGCCCCGGACCAGCCGGTCTCTGCCAGCGCCGGGGGCCACCGTGGGGGTTTCTCATAGAGTGACAGGCACTTCGCAGCAGTGCAAAATAACTGGGGGGATGTGTGTGTGTGTGTGACTGCCCTGGGTGGTGGGCAGTGGCAGGTCCTGGGGATGTCCCGTCCCTCCTAGAGGTGGCAATTTAGCTGGTTGGTGTGGGGGGAGCAGGGGCTGGGGGGAGCCGGGCTGTGCAGCCGTGTGGCGTGGGCGAGCGTGCTCAGCTGTTTGGCAGATGAGCGACATGCTCTCCCGGCCAAGCCCACAAGCTGCTAATTTTAGCGATTACATGCATTTTTCCAAGAAGTCTCAAGTCTCTTGGTGATTCAGAGCCTCTTGGCTTTGCTGTGCTCACCACTTCGGCTGTGGGGACGCTCTGGAAGTGTGCCAGCATGGGGGGACCTGGGACTGTCCCACTGTCCAGGAGCGAGGCTGACATCCCCCAAAATAGGTGATGCTGCTGTGCTGGGGCTCCTGGGACCTCGCTGGCTGGTGGTGTTTCAGGGCTGAGCTCAGCACGGGGGAACACCAGGGCTTGTGCAAGAGGTCACAGGACAGACGGGAGCCCTGGTGGGGCTGGGATCCCAGGCTGTGTTAAATGCAATTAGCTTGGGGAACGTGGCCAAGGGTTGCTTGCTCCCAGCCTCTGGGAACCCCAGGCAGTGTTACATCAAAGCACAAAGGGTAACCCTAGCCAGGACCACTTGCCAAAGGAGGTTGTAGAGAGGTGGGGGTAGGTCTCTTCTCCCAAGTCACAGGCGATAGGACAAGAGGAAATGGTCTCCAGTTGCGCCAGGGGAGGTTCAGGTTGGATATTAGGAAAAATTTCTTCACTGAAAGGGTTATCAAGCATTGGAATGGGCTGCCCAGGGAGGTGGTTGAGGCACCATCCCTGGAGATATTCAAAAGGTGAGTTGACACGGTGCTTGGGAATATGGTTTAGTGTTGGTGGTTTGTTTTTTTTTGTTTGTTTGTTTGTTTGTTTTCAGAGTTAGGTTGATGGTTGGACTAGATGATATTAAAGGTCCATTCCAATCTAGGCGATTCGGTGATTCTGTGACCTCCAGCCCTCCTGTGGGCTCAGCAGCATGTGGAGAAATGCCTGCAGAAAGCGCTGGGGGCTCTCGGGTGCAAGGGCATCTCCAGGCTGGGCTGGGACTGCTGCAGAGGATGGATGGATGGGCTGCAGCAGCACCACTCACTTGCTTTTCCTGCACAGCAGCGTTTGGCCACTGCTTTTGGTGAGGAATCGGAAAATCATGTTTGTGCAGGCAGCAGCTGGAGAAGAGGGCTGGGGGCTCTGGGGGAAGGAGCCACCTCCCCCAGCATAGCCGTGACCCCAGGTTATGCTGCCAGCTCCATTGTCCCCTTAGAAGTGTAGGGACACAGCAGTGACTCCATACCATCCCGAGCTTGGTCTGGGGGGGAGTTCAGCTTGGCTGGAGTTGGGGAAGGCCCCCCAAGAGCGCTGCTGGACCCAGGGGCTTTCCCATGGAATGAGGTTTGCTCCGCTCCATCCAGCACCGTCTGAGCTCTCAGCTGTGCAGAGCAGCCTCCCTCTGCAAAACGCTTATCTCACCCTCAGTCACATCCACGGTCTCTGGGAGCTGCCTCTCCCCTCCGGTTGTGCGGCGTGTGTCTGCCTGTGCTGCCGTCCCGGGCTCCCACAGCCTCTGCTCCCCTCCCTTGCCCGTAGCCCGGGGCCAGCTCCTGCGTGCTCACCTCCGGGAGCGGCTCCCTCTCCGCTGCGGGTGCGGTGCTCGGGCTTGTGCTGTTACTCAGCCTTGCTTTATTTTTAGGGATGTCTTGAAAACAGACTCATCCGCCCCAACCAGGAGCCGGAGCCAGGTTCCCAGGGCCTGGGTAGAGGCAGCTGGATTTTTGGCAGGGCTGTCACCTGGGCGCCCTGCGTGGCCATGGGGTCCCTAACCTGCTTGCTCCCCTCCTGGGGGACAGGGTGTTTGAGGGTACCCGCCCCTGCATCCCTGCCTCCCCCCCGGGGCAGCGCTGCTTGGAAGGAGCTGAGTCTGACATTCCTCTGTTGGATTTGGCTTGGGGTGGTGGTTTTTCGGAAGTGCTGGGGTTTAATTTCTGTGTTGCCTTGCTGAAAAGCTGTGTGCTTCTGGGGTGAGTCAGAGTGGGCAGGAGCCCAGCAGCGCTGGCCCTGGCAGTGGGCAGACAGGGACGGTGATAAGGGGGTGATAAGGCTCTCCTGCCAGGGCTGGAGGGAGCAGGCAGCTCCCAAGCCCGCAGCCTGACCTCCAGCTGCATTGCTGTCAAGGAAACAGGGTGGTTTTTTTGGGAACCACGGTGCTGGGAAAATGTGCTACGTCAATAGAGTGTGAGCTAAAGAACTTGAGGGTGGTGTTTTCAAAATGCCCCTTCTCCGTGCCCAAATTCCTGGGCTTTGCCCCAGGAGCAGTCAAGGAACGTGGTCGAGGGGTAGTCCCAGCCTCAGCGCTCAGTCCCTGGCTGGGGAGGGGACCATGGCCATCCAGCATGTCCCGCAGCAGCTGGGCCCGCCATGCAATCTGACATATTGGTGGCAGTTGCCTCCAGCTGAGGTCCCATTCCCTACGCTCTTCCCACGATCCCTGTCGCCTTTTCCGAGTCTGGCTGGAAACTTCCCTCTCTGTCCCCGCACTTTGTTGTTTATCCTGGTCTGATCTCTGCTTTGAACAGGGTCCCCGTCCCCCGCAGAGCCCTCGCCCTCCCACCCCTCTCGGCACGGCAGGACACGCTGCAGCGTGGGGATGGAGCCGGCCTTCCTCACCCCTCTCCGGCGGCAGCCCCATCCTGGTCCCATCTCGAGCAGCTCGTTAGCACTGGCTGGGACTGGAGCAGGGGCTGCTGCGGCTGGCGGAAACATGGGTGGGCTGAGACAGGATTAGACATGGTCAGGGAAATTCCAGTTGCCCCGTGGTTAACACGGGACTGCTCTGGCTCCAGGAAGCCCAAAGGGGCCACGCACATCGGCGCTCCTTAGCTGCTTCCTTCCAAATATCCGTTCCCGGTGGCTGCTGGACCGGGGCTGCCCAGAGAGGTGGGCAAAGGGGGAGGACCTGTGCTGGGTGGTAGGGACCAAGGGCACCCCCACGGACCCTTGTGAGCTGGAGGGGGCAGGGTAGGGATGGCAGCAGGCACCCTGAACAAGTGGATGGGACGGGCTTTTGCCCCGATTCCCAAACACCCCTGGGTGCTGGGCTCCATCACCCACATGTCAGGGCTGCTGAGGATGAAGAGCAGCGTTCAGGCTGCACTGCAGCCCCTGGGAGGTGGCAGCATGTGCCACTTCGGGGCTGTGAGGCTGCCTGCCTTTGGCATGGAGGGGGTTTCTCAGTGCACAGGCAGGGCTGGTGGGAGATGCTCCAGCTTGCCAAGGGCTCTCTGAAGCAGCCTGGCCTCTGGCTGGCACCTGCAGCGACACTGACCCCTGCTTGGTGGCCGCTCCGTGACACCTCCAGCACCCTCAGAGCTGGCGCTTGCAGGTGCCTGGCCGGTTTGCATCTCCTGTTGGGGGGAAGCATGAACAAGAGCTGGGACCCTGGGCAGAGTCAGCGTGCTGGGGGGGCTGCCTGCTGGGTCCTGACGGTTGCAGGGGCTGTAGCCGGGGAGGCAAGTGCTGTGTGTGTGCTGAGGCGATGCTGTGGAGTAGTCCCAGTGGGAATGCATGACAGCAAAGGGCAGGATCATGCCCAGGGGCTTGCCTTTGCCTTGCCTGTCCCCACGGGTTGGGGCAGTCAGCTGTGTCCCACAGGGGGACCAGGGGGGTCTCAGGGCTGAGCTGCTACCCAGACAATGGCTGACGTGAGCAGCCTGTTTGCAGGGGCATCTGCTTGCCTTCAAACAAGAGCACTGGGGTTCAGGAGAGGGAAACCCAAACCTCCGTCCTTGAGACGCTCGCTCTGTTTGCCGAGGAAATTGGAATTGGAAGCAGCTCTGCTCCAGCGCTTTCCCTAACCCCGACGCTGCCCCTGTGCTGATTCATTGATTTGGACGGGTTATATACTGGGAGGGGAAGCATGAACCACACTCGGCTCTCTTGCCAGCACAGAGCTGTGCTTGCTCGGCGCTCGCAGCTGCAGGACACTTGGGTAAGTCTCCTCTCCGCTACTGCCCCTACGAGTGGCTGGGGGCAGCACTGGGGGCAGTTCTTGGGGGGTGGTGGCAGGGTCTACATGTTCAGCATCTTTTGAGTTGATGGAGATGTTTGCCTTGCAAGGGCTCTCCAACTAACTGAGCCCACTTTGGTATTGTGGGAGCTGAAATACTTACATAGGCAATGTATCTTAAATAATAACCCATAAAGAAAATCAAGGGGGGCAAAGTAACATATAGGGGGGCTGTGGGTAGGAGCAGTAGGATGAGGGGCTGAGAAATAGGGAATATTCAGCCTCTTGTTCTGTAAGTTTTTTGTCCCTAGAAGAAAAGAGGAGATAAATTGGTTCCAGCTGCCTTTCCTGAAGGGCGCTCCAGCTTGGATGCTCTCTTAGTTGCCTTACCAGGGAGTGACAGGAGCGGGGCTTTTGATGTGCAGAGCGTTTGGGGAAGTTTATAAATGGCTTGCTATAAACAAAGCTGTTCTTGGATGCAGATTGTTTCCATATGGAAAACATAAACTGCGCTGGCTTGTGGAGGGTTCCTCCCTCCCTGCCGGAGAGCAAGCGCATTCCCTGGAGGGAGCCCGGGGTGGAGGGCAGGGGCTGTGTCCCAGCACCCCGGGATGCTGTGCCAGCCGGGATGCCGTGCCCAGACCGCTGCGCTGCCGGACTTGTCTGTCTGCTGAGCTGTGCTTGGGGCCGGGGAGAGCCACAGTTTTTCTCCCTACCTTGTTCTGCTCAAAGTTTTTAGTGGGTGGCTGCTCTGTGCCAGCCTGGCATGAGGCTGCTGCTTTGATCTACAGAGAGGGGAAAACTCCCTGGCCAGAGGAGGGAGGAGAGGGTGTCTGTGCTTGTGGAGTGATGGAGGACCTTGCTGTAAAGCTCTCACTCCCCTTGGGCTCCAGGACTCCCCTGAACGCTGCCCCAAGGACCACCCTGCACACGGGTACCTGCACTGAACATCCTGCTCTCATGGCCAAAGTCAGCCAGGGCTGAGACCTTCTGCTAGGGATGGGGGGCAGACAGGTCCACCCTGGCACCCAGCATGGGCTGGGGAGCTGGCAGAGGGTCCAGCTGACCCCTGCTCCAGCAGGATCGGAGCTAATGCACACCCGGGCAGCGAGTGCGAGCGCTGCTCTTGGCTCTGCGACAGGAGCTCTTGCTGCTGGGCAGAGCCAGAAGGGTGCTCAGGGGTGCTGGGGGGAGAGTACCTTCTTCCCAGCATCCCCAGGACCTGCTGAGTTGTGGGTGCTGCGGGCTGGCTCCCGTGAAGCTCTTGGCTGTTTGGTGGTGCCGGGAGGCCAGTGCCACTGGTAGCAGCTCGCCACGCTCACTGCAAAACAGGAAACCACCACGCTCCTGGCTGCTGGAGGGGCCGAGCGAGGGGGACGCCAGGGATGCCACTAATAGCTGTGGTATGGCAGCCAGGCGCCGCAGCCCCCGGCTCTGTCCCGCTCTGTGCTCCCGCCTGGGCTGTGCCCAGCCCTGCCTGTCCCCAGCCTTCCTTGCCTGCCCTCCTCTGCCGTGCTGGGGGCAGGAGTGCGGCCACGCTTGGTGGCCTTTTCCAGGGAGAAAGCAGTATCCATCACTGGCAGTGGCCTTGGGGGGCTGGGAACTCACAGGGACTGAGCCCCCCTCTTTTGCTTGTGCTGCAGGCCCAATGGAGCGGGGAGGCTGGTGGCGGTGGCTGCTGCTGCTGGTTGGCATCCAGCTGGCCCGTGGCCAGTGCCCGGAGCAGTGCCAGTGCGTCCGTACAGCCCAGGTGGAGTGCTCCGGTGCTGGCATCACCGCAGTCCCCAGCCCCATCCCTGCGAATGCCATGACCCTCCAGATCATCAGCACACGCATCACTGAGCTGGGCGACGCGTCCTTCGGCAACGCCTCCCTGCTGATCGGGCTGCGCATCGAGAAGAACAACCTGTCGCGCATCAGCCCCGGGGCCTTCCAGCACCTGCCCGACCTGCGCTACCTCAGCCTGGCCAGCAACAAGCTGCAGGAGCTCCCTGTGCAGGTCTTTGAGCCCCTGGACAAGCTGGAGTCGCTGCTTCTCTCCAGCAACCAGATCCTCCAGGTCGAGCCTTCCCACTTCGCCCACCTGAGCAACCTCAAGGAGCTGCAGCTGCACGGGAATAACCTGCAGGAGCTGAAGGAGGGGGTGTTCGACCAGCTCACCAGCCTCACCAAGCTCAACCTGGCCAGGAACAACATCGACCGCCTGCCGCCCCGAGCCTTCGAGCGGCTGGCGCGGCTGCAGGTACTGCGGCTCTATGAGAACCGGCTCCGGCAGATCCCGGCGGGAGTCTTCGATGGGCTGCCGGAGCTGCAGGAGCTGGGGCTGCACCAGAACCAGTTGGAGACACTGTCCCCAGAGCTCTTCGTGCACAACGGGAACCTGCAGAAGCTCTACCTGTCGAACAACCTTCTTGCCGCCCTGCCAAGTGGCATCTTCTTGCCCCTGCATGCCCTCGCCAAGATCACCCTGCATGTCAACCGCCTACGGGACATCTCCCCCAGTGCCTTCGGGCCCACACCTAACCTGCGGGAGCTGTGGCTCTATGAGAACGAGCTTTCCACCCTCCCCACTGCTGTCTTCAGCAACCTCACCCAGCTGCAGCTCCTGGTCCTCAGCAAGAACCGGCTGCGCTCTTTGGCACCGGGAGCTTTCCGGGGCTTGGGGGAGCTGCTGGACCTGTCGCTGCATTCCAACGCCCTGCATCGCCTGGACACCCAGGTGCTGGAGGGGCTGCCCAAGCTGCAGAACATCTCCCTGCACCACAACCAGCTGCAGGCGCTGCCGCGGGGCCTCTTCAGGGCCACCCCTGGGCTGCGGCATATTCAGCTGCACGCCAACGCCCTGGAGTACCTGCCCGCCGGCATCTTCTCCCCGCTGGCCACCCTGCGGGAGGTGAAGCTGCACAACAACTCCTGGCGCTGCGACGAGGGCATCCTGCCCCTGCGGGGATGGCTGGAGGACAACCCCCACAAGGTGGGCGAGATACCCCCCCTCTGCGTCCAGCCCCCTGCCCTGCAGGGCATCCCTATCACTGGGCTGACGCAGGACCAGCTCCTCGCTCCCCAGTCCCCCACTGCCTCCCCCCATCCCAGCACCCCGCTCCCCAATCACCCCTCTGAGATGGCATTGCCGGAGAGTGCCTGGACGGAGGCCCCCATGGGGCTGCCGGTCTCCCCCCAGGAGGAGGAGGAAGAGGAGGAGGAGAGGGGCCGGTGGGGTCTGACGCGCACGCAGAGCGGGGTGGTGGTGGCTGTCATCGTGCTGGTGTGCGTGGCCCTGCTCGCTGCTCTCGTGGCACTGGTGGTCTACGGCTGTAGGAAGAAGAGCCATGTCGTGCTCATGAGGATGAAGGCACCTAATGAAGCCTGAGCGCCCGGCAGACCCTGGGGGGGAGCAGTGCTGGTGGGGTGTCCCCTCCCCACGGGGCCAAGGGACAGGACGGCGGCTCTGTGTCAGCTGCCTTCGCTGATTTGGACAGACCAGCATCACCCTGCGTGCTGCGCGCCCACCTGTCCTGCTCTGCTTTTGCCCTGCCCCTGCTCCACAGCAGGGTGTCCCCCCGGGTGACCCCCCACAGCTGTCCTCTGTCCCCAGCCCCTCCTGTCTTCAGCGCAGCCTCTGTGCTCATTCCCTGCGCGGGGGCAGCAGCCGGGGTGCTGAGAGGGACCCCTTGAGCAAGGAGCCATGATCTGGCCATGATGGTGCTTACCCCAAACAACAGGACTTCCCCATCCTTCACCCCACATCGTCCCCTCCAGCACTGCCTGCTGCCCTTCCCCAGACCCTTTCCCCATCTTTCCCCCCCGTCCTCCCCACCGTGCCTTCAGCCCCAGCCCGGGCAGGCAGGTGCTAGCCCTCACGCAGGGCCAGGAGCTGAGCGAGCGCCTTTGCCCCAAGCAGATCCGTGTGTCCTTGTCCTGCTTTGTAGCTTGGCTGCGTCTGGGCAGGAACATCCCCGCGGGGCTGGGCTGCCTGGGCCCGGCGCTGCTGCTGGGGTGGCACACCCCGAGTGACGCGGCTGCGTCCAAGCTGCCCTCCCTGCCTGCAGGCACTGCCAGCACCTTCCCTCACCCCAAGCAACCTCCTGCTCCCCTCACGCTGGTGCTCACCCTCCTGTGGCCGTGCCCCTGCCTGCAGCACCCTGTCCCAGATGGGTGGGTGACCAGGAAGCTTGCATGGGCCGCTGCCATGGAGGAATTATAGAGGTGGGGTGATGGGCGGGAAGCATGGACCTGCTGCCTGGCTGTGCCTCTTCCCCAGGGGCACGTTGCAAATGCCCTTTCCCCTGCGAGGGCTATTTGCCAAGGGGTGGGAGAGGCTCCTGCGCTTGTACCCCAGAGCTGCTGAAGCATCCTTGGGGCTCCTGCCCCATGGGACTGCTCCTGCTGCACCCCATCTCTGGTCCTCTCTGCCTCGACACACTCGTGGGTACCCTGCTGGCCTGTGAGCAGCCTGGCCCTGCTTTGCCTGGCAAAGCTACATCCTTTCCTCCCCTCTCCTCTTCCTCTTCCCACCCCAAGTGTCCCACTCTGTGTGCCCAGTCCTGCTGCCTGCTTGTAGCCCTCAGGCAGGGAGGCTGCTGGTGGTGCACACCATGGTATAGCCACGGAAGAGTCCAGCTCACCTCTACAGTGGTGCCAGGCTGCCTGGGGATCACTGCCACAGGACGAGAGTCACACTTGATGTGCACCCCATGGTGCTGGCTGCTCATGGCACCCCATAACCAGCATTGGCACAAGCAGCCCCACGCTCGTGCACACGATGGGATGCTCCTCTGGGCCGGGACATGCACAGCATTGGGAGATGCGGGACCGTGCTGCGGGTCTGTTAGGTGCTGCTCTGTGACCTCTCCATTAAAGTGCAGTTGTCCACCCCCAGTGCCAAGAGCTGTGTGTTTGCTCCTCTGTGGTATGTAACTGGGGAATAACCCAGCAGGGACAGGAGTTGTGCTTGATTTCCTCTGCTGAGAGATTTTTTTCATGTTGAAGAAAAGTCCCTGTGGGCTGGTGGGGCTGGGATAGGGTTAGTGGGCTGTAGTCGCAGAGCCCATGGTGGTCCTTGGTCTCCAACCTGAGGTGAGGGACCTATAAGGGCTTGGCTGTCCAACAGCAGCAGGATAGTTTCTGGAGAGTGAGCTGAGACCTCAGCAAACTTCTCAAGACAGGTGCCAGAAGAAGGACTGCACAGGTGGCCATGGTGGGTGAGGACATGAGAGGGTTTATCCAACACCAACCTGGGGTGGGGGGCTGCTCACGTGGCTCCCTTCAGAGCTGGCTGCTGCTGGCTTGTGTCAGCTGAATTCTTTGTGTGTCACTGTCTGCTCCATCGGTCTGGCTGAATGCACATACACGTGTCCCTCCTCTTGCCTCTGGGGGTGCCTCTATGGTCACTGCCACCCTAGATTGTTCCAACACAGGGCCTTAAAGTGGGATATGCTGCTCCCCCAGGCAGGTCGCAAGCTCCTGGGGAGTCCAGCTGGTCCACGGGTCCCTCTGGCCATCCCACCGCTGGCTGGGTGCATGTCCCAGGCTACAAAGCACCTGGTACATCTCAACATGATGGTCCCAGGGTGGTCCCCTCTTCATGGCATTGCTTTGCCTTGCTATGCTCTACCTGGTCCCCTCTCTCATGCAAGGGATGTTTGCTGGCCCCATTCCCCACTGAGACTTAATGAAGTCTAGGGGAGCTCTTGGAGGGCTGCTGCAAGCAAAGATGCTGACATTGGTGTGGGACTGGTGCCACCCATGACAAGAGTGCCCTGCCACTGTCCCTGGGTCAGTGGACATCTGGGGCAGGACCCCACTTCCCTGCCAGGATGCTCGCTGACGGCTGCCTCTGGCCTCGCCTCCAGCCCTCTGGGGTCGGGCTATTTTCCGAAGTGCTCCAAGGACACGGGTTGTTGTTGCCGATAAGCAACAAGGGGCAGCTCCGCCCCAGCAGGAACGGCTTGTCGCCCGGCTTCCCATCCGCCCCAGAAAACATCGTCCCATCTCGGCGAGCGGCGTCCCTGCAAACCTGCCACAGGCTTGGTGGCGGTCCCCACAATGCCAGGCTCGGTAAGTGGCAGCCACACCGCTCAGGTGGCTCAGGGTGGGGGTGGGGGGTGCCAGGATGGGTGGGAGCTGCTGTTGGCTCTGTGTGACAAGAAGTGAGATGGTGGAAAGGAAAAGCCAAGCCCAATGCTGCTCTCAAGCGCTGATGTAAGTCCAGGATACCCCCATCTCTGCAGGTGAGCATCGCTGTGGGGCACACAGCATCCCCCATTACCTGGCATCACTGGCATGTGTCCCAAGTAGGGAGGGACCAGTGGAGGTCTGGAGGCCACCGCTTTGCTCAGGTCTTCAAAAAGTGCCTCCCTGTTCCCAGACTGGGAACAGGCTGAACAGGACAAGCCAAATATCCCTCAGGCGGGTTTGATGCTGCTCTGGTTGCTTGTAGAGAAAGAAATACTTGATGGGCAACTAGAAATACCACCAGTGGAGCCTGCTCCTTTTGTCACTGAGTGCAGAGCAGCCCTGCAGTGTTGTCCCCACCATCCTGTGTGTGCAGCACATCCCAATGTTTCACACATTCCCCTGCCCCAGCAGCCAGGTCCGTGCCCATGGGGACATCTCCTGAGACCCTATTTCCCTGACAGCCCCATGGGATCCCACAGCTCCCACCTCATTCGCGGCTCTGCAGCATGTGGGGACTGTCCACAAGGGTGGCACTACCCCGGTTGTCACAGGATGGGCTGGAGCAGGGCTGGGGTGCAGGGGAAGAGCCGTAACCCACTGTATGGAGCAGGTGAGGAGAGATTTGGGAGAAAAGTACTCCCATTTCCCGCAGGGGGAGCACTGGGGTGATATGTGGGGCCAGGGCTGGAGGGATGCCCCATGGCTGGGGCAGCTGCTGGCACTGGCAGTGCCCCAGGGGTTGTTCCCCCGTGTTTCTGGCTGCAAAAGCCACTTCCCCAGCAGCACCCACCTGTGGGTTCCAATTTCTGCCCTGCTGAGGCAGGGGATGAGGCTCGGCTCCTTCTCCAGTGCAGGCTGGTTGTCTACATGCTGCTGGAGCTGGGGTCCCTGCTGGTGGAGGGGCTGTCCCTGTCCTGCCCCCCTGCCTGCCAGTGCTACGACACCTCCAAAGTCTTCTGCTCGGAGGAGAGGATGCGGGAGATCCCGGCAGGCCTGCCAGGGAATGCCACCCAGCTCTTCTTCGTGGAGACGGCCCTGAGCAGCATCCGCAGTGGGGCCCTGGGCTCCAGCACCACCCTCACCAAGCTGGTCTTCCTCAACAACAACATCCAGGAGCTGGAGGCTGGTGCCTTTCAGAGTCTGCCCAGCCTCACCGAGCTGGAGGTGTCAGGCAACCCCTTGCCAGCAGTCAGTCCGGGGATGCTGATGGGGCTGCCCAGCCTCAGCAAGCTCTCCCTGGCTGCCAACACCTTCCGCTCCCTGCAGCCGGGGCTCTTCACCGCTGCCTGCCGCCTGAAGGACCTGCACTTGCCAGGGAACAAGATCGAGGCACTGCCTGTCAGCATCTTCTACCCGCTCCGGCACCTCCAGACTCTGGACCTCTCCCAGAATGTCTTGGCTGAGCTGCCAGAGAGGCTGCTGGCCCCCCTCACCACCCTCCGCCTCCTCAAGCTCAGTGACAACCTGCTGGTGCAGGTGCCCCCCGGAGCTTTCAGGGCACTGGGCCAGCTGGCCGAGCTCCACCTGGATGGTAACCGGCTGGAGGAGCTGCCGGACGGTGCCTTCACTGGGCTGGGGGGGCTGCGGCGGTTGCAGCTACAGCACAATGCCCTGGGCAGCCTGGCCCCCAACATCTTTGCTGGTCTCCCCAACCTCACCGTCATCAGCCTGGAGGGCAACCGCCTGGCCACCTTAGCTGCCACCCTCTTTGCCAGCACCCCTGGCCTCCTCCACCTCTCGCTGGCCCGCAACCAGCTGGAGACACTGCCCCAGGGGCTCTTCGCCAACCTCTCGGCGCTGCAGACCCTGGTGCTCTCGCACAACGCCATGGCCCACCTCCCCGCTGGGGTTTTCCAGGGGCTGGTGGGGCTGGTGGAGCTGCAGCTGAGCCACAACAACCTCTCCAGCCTGCCAGCTGGGCTGCTGGCCGGGCTGCCCCTCCTCACTGCCCTGGAGCTGGACCACAACCACCTGGCCCGCTTGCCCCCGGGGCTTTTTGATGCCAATGGGGAGCTGGCACGCCTGGGACTGGCCTACAACCCCTGGGCCTGTGACTGCCACCTCACCTACCTCCTGGATTGGCTCCAGAGCTTTGCCGAGCCCCTCACCCATGCACAAGCCTTCTGTGCCAGCCCAGCTGCTCTCCGTGGACAGTCCCTGCTAGAAGTCTCCCAGGGGCAGCTGAAGTGCCCAGGAATGCCTGGCGTACCCCTGGAGGAGGGCTTGGACAGGGAGTCAAGGGAGGATACTCCGGGACAGTGCACCTACAGCAACTCCGAGGGCACCATAAACATGGTCTGCGATGCCATGAGCTGCCAGCAGCTCAGCCTTCGCCTTCCTCCTCCTTCTCCTCCTCCTCCTGGGCAGGCAGTGGGCCCGGGGCTGCCGTACCAGGGCGCCTGGGTGCTGCGCTCCCACTGCGGCACACTGCAGGTCAGCGTCCTCATCACGGCACAGAGTGAGGATGAAACCTCGCCAGGTCTCCCTGCTGCGTCCTAGGGATCGGGCAGGCACCTGCTTTGGCTCTGTTATTGTTTTGGCCACCTCCAAACCAGTCTAAGAAACAGCATCTCATCTTGTTCTGTTACCCCAGCCATGGTCACCAGCTGCCACTGAGCTTTCTGCCAGAGGTGGCCTGGTGGTGTTTATTCCTGCAGCCGTGCTTTTCCTGTGTATTTTAAATATCATTAAAATTTATATATTATTTTTGTGCAACCAGTTCCCATGATGGAGAGAGGAAACACTTCCCCTGCATTATCTGGGGGAAGTGAAGGTCGCTGTGGTCCAGTGGGGACCAGGCTAGGGCTGTGCGTGATGTCCTATGGATGCAGGTGCCTGGCGGTGAGTAGGTGCTGCTCTCTGCTGTGGTCATCTCTGCCCGCTGCAGCTCTCCAGCCTCACCTCTTTCCCTGCAGAGACCCGGCTGCAGCCTGGCACCAGCCCCCAAGGCAGAGCTGTGCTGGGGCATCTCAGGGAGACATGGGTGAGTACTGTGATGGCCCAGCGAGGGGAAGGTCTGCCTGGCTGCAGGGTGGGCTCCAGCCCAGGGCTGTGCAGCAGCAGGTTCCCCAACCACCCTGGCAGAGCTCGGCCTGCATCCCCTCCGGAGCCCCCGGGGACCATGGAGATGGGGCACAAAGTCTCAGCAGGGCGGCTAGCCCAGGGGACAGCAGGTATGGTGGGTGGTCCATACCCAGGGGACAGCAGGTATGGTGGGTGATCCATACCCAGGGAACAGCAGGTATGGTGGGTGGTCCCCTAAGAAAGTGAGCGTGGGGGCACACACACATATGTGTGCACGTGCATGGGTGTGGGTGTGTGTGCATGTGGATGCCTGCATGTGTGAACATATGGGTGGAAACGTGTGAGTGGATGGGTGCCTGCACATGTGAGTGGGTGGGTGCACAGACATGTGAGTTCGTGGGGCCATGCACAAATGTGTGAGTGCGTGGGTGCCCGCACACGTGTGTGTGAGTGGGCGTGTGTAGCACGCCTGTCCGTGTGCCGGTGCACGCCCGTAGGCTGCAGCGCTGCGCTGCGGTGCTGCTGCTCCATCTTGCGGCCGCTGGGACAGGGGAGCCGGGAGAGCCCTGCCTGCCCCCGGCCACCTCCGGGCCAGCCTTCCCGGCCCTGCCTGCACCTTTTGCAGCCGAGCTGTGGGCTCCGCCAGCCCCTTGCCGGCAGCTGCCCAGCCGGAGGTCGAGAGCAAAGTGGAGGCTCTGTGTTGTGTTAACCCTGAGAGGCGGGTGGGCCATGCTGCACCCCCAAACACCATCCTGCACAGGCAACCTGCTGCCTGCCTCGCACACGGGACTGCCACCCTGCTGTGGCCACCTCCTAGATGATGCTGGTGTGGCCAGTCCCAAGCCTGGAGTGTGAGATGCTGGGGCTGGCTGCAGCTTCACAAGCCCTGGCACAGCTGCCACACCACAGGGTCCAAGGCCTGGGGAGGCTGGTGTCACTCCTGCTGCAAGCTCCATCCCCTTGTTCCCTCTGGCTCCTGCCACCCTGCAGCCTCTGGAGCAGCCTGGCACCAAGCGGGGACCTGGATGCATATGGGATTGACACTGGAAACGGGTAAGGCTGTTGAAAATGTGCAATAGTTTGGAGTGTTTCTTAGTTTGCCAGGAAAGCCCAGGAGCACAAGCTGAACCTTAATAACAGCAGGTGAAAAACAAACAAGAAATGCAATTAGCACAATTATCCGGTGGGAAGCGATGGATGCCTTGTCATTTTAAGTCTTTGAATCAAACAGGGTGTTTTCCTCCCACAAGACAACCTGCACCATCCAGGAGCCCTGGGTGTCCCTGCGGGAGGGTCTTTGGCTTGTGCTCGGGTAGCACAGCACAGCCCCAGCCCTATGGCCGGCGAGGTGTGGAGCTGCGGGGCTGAGCACAGACCCAGGTGTCAGCGTATCTGTCCAGCCACAGACGACATCCGTTATAAGCTTAAACAAATGGCGTCAGAACAGCACCTTTAGCTACATAAGCTAACTCCTGAGGAAGGAAACAGCTGGATATTTTTAATAGGAAAAGCTTTAAATAGGAAAACTCCTTTCTGTTGTGTTGGTGGGGGTGGTGCCTGTGAAGCTGTTGGGCTACACTGGTGGAGATATGGGACTGCAGAGACCATCAGCTACAAAACAGGCTGGCCTGGAGATCTTCAGGTTTCCCTGGTTGTGACTAGTTGAGTGGTGCCAGCAGATAACGCCTAGGGAGTACGTGCCTGCATCCTCCCCGAGGGGTTTCTGCAACAGCCCCCACGCTGGGGCACAGCTCCGCTGCCTGCTCCCTGGCTGTCCCTTATCTCCCCGCGCAGACCTGCGCCCTGACCTTGCGTGAAACCAAGCCCTGCGCCTGGGCCGTGGATAAAGAGCTGGCCAGGTGATGGGACCCCAGTCTGGTGGCCTCGCTCCTCGCCTGGTGTGGCTCGCTCCGGTGGCTGGACTCGTTCGCAAGTGCTTGGCCAAGTAAGTGATGCAAAATGCTTTTTTTGCTCTTTAAAATGTGCGGGGAGGGAAGGCTCTGGGGAGCTGTTGATCATTTCCTTGCAGCAAGGAGCACGAGAGGATGTAGCGCTGTGATCTAGGGCTGTGCCTTCGTGTCCCTGTGCTCCTGGAGGGTGGGACAAACAGGGGACCACACTGAGGTCTGCTGCAGTCAGACAGGGTGAGGGAGAGTTTTAAAAAAGCTTTGCAGTTCAAAACTGTTTATTTTCATCCCTGTGCGGTCAGTCCGGCCGTTCCCACCACTGCGTTTAACCCATCGTGCTGCCCCTGCAGCTGAAGTGAAGCAGGCACTTTTTCACCCTCAGGGATCAGCAGCGGCTTACTGCCCTGGGGAGCCCCAGGGAGCAGCTGGCACATACCTCATCTCCCATCAGTTTCTCTTCAAACCCAGTAGCTTTTGGCCTCCTATATTTGCTGACCTCTCAACATTTTTCCGGAAATAACTTTTCATAGCAAGTTTACCCTCCCAGCCTAAGTTTTTTTGAGTGGTCAGATTTGATGGCCACCCAAGAAGCAACCCACAGCCCTTCTTTCCCCTGCTTCCACCCAGGGCTGTGAATCACAAGCTGGAAACTACTGTCCTGGTGTGATGCTCACGGCTGTTAAACCCCAACTGATGTGTTAGCTGGGTGTTTCCAAATGGCTCGATGGAAGTGGTGGGCTCCTGGTGGGTGTGTGTCAGTGACTTCACCTCCTAACTGCAGGTCACAGCCCTAAATGTTAGGTATTAAACAGCTAATCTGTGGACATCTCATAGTCTTTTAATAAGCCTCACCCTAAAGCTTGGCTGCTGCTCAACCATTTCTATCTGAAAAAGCTGCATAACTAAGGCCAAAATATGATGTGATCAGGAAGAATCCCAAAAAGGAGATGCTTAGAAGCAATGTTTTAAATAACTTTCCTGAACTGAGTGAAATAGCAAGTCCATCCAACACAGTGTGGAAATTTTGAATAAACAAGGTCACCTGGTCTTGGCTGGCTCCTGGGACCCTTGCTGATCCCTCATTAGCAAGCTCAGGGCTGATTGCTTCTCTTGTTGGATGAATGGGCTGTTGCCCTGCTGAGTAACTGGACCCACTGGGGCAGCGCTAATGGGCATCAGCGCTTTGCCTTCTTCACCCAGACAGATGCCAAGCCTGCAGCCCAAACGTGGGAGAAAGAGGGCCAGAAAACAGACCATCTAGCCCTTGCCTCTCCTGGAGCGTGTGCCAGTGCCAAGCTGTGAGCTGGTTCGCTCTCCCTTCCTCTCCATCCCTCAGTACCGATGGCAGTGAACTCCTGTAAATGCAGCATACGCTAGCTTGGACAGTCTCCCTCTTTCTCATAAAATGAGTTATGGTATGTGAGTAGAAGAGTCTTGAGAGCTGGATGAAGTGTGGTACCACAGTTCAGGAGCTGTGGACAGAGATTTTTCTGTTCTTCGTAACTGATTTTTGAAACCTTTTTTTCAGGACAATGTACCAGCATTTCTTTTTCCTTTTCTTCCTCTCCTTCCATCACCATAAATGCCAAGATCAAACCCCAGGTGAAGATCCATATGAAATGCCCAAAGACTACCAGGAGGTCTACAGAGGGACAAAAAATGACATCAGAGAGATCCCAAAGATTGCAAAGCCCTTCATTTCTGAGATGATCTTCGTGCAAACCAGCATCACTGCTATAAAGAAAGGTGCCTTCAGGTACATGCCCAACCTGATCAAGATTTTATTTATTGGCAACAAGATCAAGACAGTTGAACCTGGAGCATTTGACAGTTTGGAGAAGCTGAGGGACTTGGAGATCTCTGGTGCCTCATTAGAGGAACTAGCTGTGGGCACTTTCCAAAACCTCCCAAGCTTGCAGAGGCTGGAGCTGAGGGACAGCCACCTCAGATATATCCCCAAAGGCCTGTTTGATGGGCTGGAGAACTTGGGAGAGCTCTCTCTGCACATCAATGCAATCCCTTCTCTTCCAGATGGCGTTTTTGATTCTCTCATCAATCTAACATTTTTGGACCTGGCTAGAAACAGGATCACGACTCTTCCTGGGGATGCCTTTAGCAAACTCCCCCATCTACAAGTCCTCCGGCTATACGAGAATGAGCTACAGGACCTCCCAGAGGAGCTGCTAGATGGTCAGCCAGGTCTGCTGGAGCTCAGTCTCCAGAGGAACAGGCTCAGGGCACTGCCACCCATGCTTCTGAGGAGCCTGCCTCACCTGGAGAAACTCCTCTTGGACAACAACCTCATCGGGGCTCTCCCACTCCAGGGATTTTTTGGTTTAAACAAATTGAAGCTGCTGACTCTGGATTCAAACAACATTACAGAGCTCCCCTGCTGCCTTTTTGACACCATGCCACACCTGCGTGAGCTGGACCTGAGCAGGAACAGTTTGGCTACACTTCCAGATGGCATCTTTGTCAACCTCACATCTCTCGGAAAACTCATCTTGTCCCACAACCAGCTAGCAACCCTGCCAAGAGGAGCCTTTGCTGGCCTCAGCAAGCTTTCAGACCTCCAGCTAGACACAAATCAGCTCTCTGCTCTGGATGATGATATCTTTGCTTCTCTTCCAAATCTGAAAACCCTCAACCTTCGGAAGAACAAGCTGGAGAGTGTCCCCCGAGGGCTCCTGGACCCCCTGAAGAAGCTCAGCTCGGTGTATCTGAGTGGGAATCCGTGGAGATGTGACTGCAATCTCTGCTACCTGCACAGCTGGATTCTGGGAAACAGTGAGAAGGTTAAATTGTCTACCCAAGTGTCATGCAAGAGTCCACCCCACCTGGCAGGGCAAGCAGTGACATCACTGAGGGACGACCACTTAATTTGCCCAGCTACTCTTCGTCTTTCAGCTTCTTTTACCCCATCTCTGCCATTTGCCTCCACACCACCACAAAGGATGTCAGCCTTGGTGTCACCTGGAGCCTTGTCCACTGCAGCACCAACCACACTGTCATTGGCAGCCTTTCCCATCATGGCACCACCAGCCATGCTGTCACCTGTGGCCACCTCTTCCATGTTGCCCACCATGCCAATGAAGGCCTTCTTCACTGCTCCATCATCAGCCATGCTATCTAAGGTCTTCATCACCACCCCATCATCATCTGTGCTGCCCAAGACCTCCATCACACCATCATCAACCATGTTGCCCAAGGCTTCCATCACCACCCTGTCATCAACTGTGATGGTGAAGGCCTCTGTCAATATACCATCACCAACTGCGCTGCCCGAGGCCTCCACCACCACACCATCACCAGTTGTGCTGCCCAAGACCTCCATCACCACCCCATCACCAGCTATGCTGCCCAAGACCAACATCACCACCCCATCATCAAACGTGTTGCCCAAGGCTTCCATCACCACCCCATCACCAACTGTGCTGCCCAAGACCTACATCACCACCCCATCATCAACCATGTTGCCCAAGGCTTCCATCACCACCCCATCACCAACTGTGCTGCCTGAGGCCTCCATCACCACACCATCACCAGTTATGCTGCCCAAGACCTCCATCACCACTCCATCACCAGCTGTTCCACCTGAGGCCTCCATCACCACCCCGTCAACAACTGTACTGCCCAAGGCTTCCATCAACACCCCATTGCCAGATGTGCCACAGGATGCCTTCAGCTTGTGTCCAACCTCAACCATTGTAAGTCTACAGCCTCCTGGGACCACCAGCCCAGAGCCTGCATTGTCCACTCTAGCTTCTGCCACCACACCAGTGCCAGGCAGCACACTGGAAGCCACCACCAGACGAGTGCCTCCTGCTCTTCTGGCACTCACAGAGAGGCCAGACGCTGCCCCAGGGGCGACACCCAGCATCTCCCTTGTCTCAGCCTCAGTCACGGCACTCTGTCCACCCTACAGGGCTGCTGCACCAGGTGGGGAGCGGGACCATGTCACCATGTGGATCTTGTCCACAGTTGGCACCCAGCCTGCTCCCACTGTCCCCCAACGAGCTCCCACCCCTGCAGGTACCAGCCCACTCCCGATGCCTCCTGTCCCCCCGGTGAGAGACCACACAAGCCGCTGGCCAGCTTCTCTGCCCCTGACTCCCAGTGGCCGTCACGCCAGGGGCTTTGTCCTGCGGTCCAGCCCACAGCACTGCCAGGTCTCCCTGGCCCTGGGCCTGGCCGCGCTGGTGCTGCAAGTGGCCTGCATGCTGCTATGGGGGATGCTCACCCTCCTCCTTCACCAAGCCACCCGCTGCCAGGGTGACCCCATGCCACCGGTGAGGCTGCTGAGTCTCCAAGCCCTGGCTGCCCCGGGGTCACCTGAGCAAGCCTGGGCACTGCTTTGAGCTTCATTGCCCCTGCATGACCTAGCCAATGCCCATCGTCCTCCTTGGGGGTCTGGAGCCATGCTGGCCACAGGGTGTGTATGTCGTGGGGTGTGGACCAGCATTGGTGGGGTTCAGTCACCCAGGAGAGGGTGTCCCACTACCCATGCTGTTTTGGAGTGCCTCCCAGCTGGCCCCTGGAGATGCTGTGAGCCTGGGGAGCCGGTGTACGGTCAGTGTCTGGCGGGCCCTTCTGCCAAGTGACGCTAGATGGCATCCCGACACAGGCAGTGGCTGCCATCATCTGCCCAGGGTTACCGGGAGCAGAGACGGTGGTGAGCGGCCCTGGAGGCACTGCACCAACATGCCAGACACCCTGCTCCCGGCCAGCTGAGACCTCGCTGGACCTCAGGCACAGCCCACTCTTGCTTGTAGGTTGGGGCTCCCGCCTGCATCTCCTCCCCATTGCTGGCAGGTACCTGCAGGCTGCAAGCGGTCCTTGGGGAAGGACATCTCAAGACCTCCTGCCCTGCGCCCTGGCTTCTTCCCCACATCGCGTTATGGGATGTGCCAGTGCCTGTACGTCCGTCCTAACACCCTGACCTCCCTCCCTCTCCTTCTCCCTTTCATCCCCACTGATATTAAAGCCTCCCCTGCATCTCTGTCGTGCACTGAAGGGCTGGCCAGAGGAGTACTTTCATCCCAGGGCTTTTCTCGCCATGACCTGCTGCAGGAGATTCCTGCTACTTGTTGGAGCTTGGGGTCCCCAGCCAGCGCTGGCCCTCAGGGACTGGTGTAGGACCAGGGTTGCACATACCGTCTTGCAGGCAGAGGCATAGTGAGACAAGAGACATGCTTCTCGCCCCCCTCTTTAATCTCGTGCCTCCAAAACCTCTTTGCGATGCTGCCTGCCCTGGCCTCTCTGGAAGAGTAATGTTTGAGCATGGCCGGCTGCGTGGTTCTCATACCATAACTTCACCTGACGCCGAGCACCGATTGCAGGATGGGCAGTGGAAAGCTCTTTGGGAGCTTGGGAGGAAGGGGATAAGTCTCCTAAATGAAGGTTTGATGTGCACTGTCACCTCTGTGGCCCTGGGCTGCCACCAGGGCCAGGAAAGCACCAAACTTAAACACAAGTGGCTGGTTTTGGGGGTTTTCTGGAAGTGGTGAAGTTTTCACTGGGAAGCTTTAGCCCAGGAGATATTTTTTTTTTAGCTGATGAACACAGGGGTTGTTCCTTCGTTTGGGTATTTGGGTGCCTTACTGCGCTCTAGGCTCAGTGCTGACTGTGCCCTGTGCCAGGCAAGCTGCTCCCAAGTTTAATCACCCTCGTTACTCCAGGGTTGCAGGTGTGTCTGACTTCAACTCCTCGCCTCTGCCACCGGTGCCTGCTCCATCCTGCCCTGCCTTTGGGTCCCCTTCCCCATGCGTGGGACATAGGGGCTTCCTGGCTTTGGGGGGGTCTCTGTGGGGAGAACCCCTGAAAATCGGTAGTCTGGGCAGGCGGTGGGCAAAGAGCCGCGGGGAAACCTCCTGGCCGGGGAGCCCCAAGCACCCCAGCTCCCTTGCCTGCCGCAAGACCAAGGCAGGGGGAAAGGGGCTATGCATTAGGGACCTGGATATATGTCTTTGCTAAGAGCCTGTGCAGTGTTACAGGCCCTTCGGCTGCTCCTTGAAGTCCTGCTGACGGCTGTGAAATACGGGAGGCAAGCGCAGGGCAGCACATCTGGGCGGGATGGAGCGAGCGGCTCCGGGGCCGGGGCTGGCACGGCGGGTAATGAGACACAGATGAGGGGAGGGAGTGTTTTTCCTGGCAGTCCAGATGGGCTCAACTTAATACTTGATTTAGAGGGTTTGAAAGGGGGGCCTGGCTGCTGGGGAGCAGACCCCGAGCACTTCCCGGGGCGGCGAGGGGGGGTCTCCGCTGGCTTTTCAGATATTTAATGGCCCAGCGCAGTCTAAACAGGGAAGTACTTCGGGGTGAGATTAGCACAACATAATCACATCTTAAAAGGTCTTCAGAGACACAAGGCACGTCCGCTCTCATATTAATTACTTGTTATTAATAAAGCTGGGGTCAGGCTAGAGGTGTTCGCTCCAGAGCGTGCTGATTCCCTCTTTGCGGAGGGGTGGTGTATCCGAAAGCAGCACAAAACCCCGCGGCCTCCACCTGCGCCCATCCCATTCCGGAAACCAAATGGCCAACATTCCTACAGCCGCCTTTAAAACTAATTTGCCCCATAATACCCCGAAAGGGCCACATCTTTCTAAGTGCCCAGAACACCTCCGAGTGCTGTAAAATAATAATAGCCAGGGTGTTCTCAGCACGGGAATTTCCTGCTATGATTGATTTCTAATTTGCAATGAAAATACAGCCGCCCGTGTTCCCGGGGCCAGGCTGGTGCAGCTGGCTTGCAGGCAGGAGTCAGCTCCCTCCATCGCTGTGGGGCCGATCCCCGGAGGGGATCCTTCCTCCCTCTGATGGGAGGAATTAGCAGCCATTCCCATTTGCCCCGGCTCGCTCTGGTGTCCCCCAGGAGGGAAGGGGCTGAGAGGCGGGTGGGATGCAGGGTGAGCTGGGGGCGATGTGCCTGGGCAGCCTGTGGGGGAACAGGCTTGGGTTTCCTGATCGCTGGGCATAGAACACGTGGGGATGGGGCAGGGCATGGGGGACCCGCACCAGGGCTATGCCAGCATCCAGGTTTGCTGCCTGGGGTCTGCGCCTTGCTGTGATGGTGAGCAGAGGGGAGGTATGTGGCCAGTGTGAGTACCCAGGGAGCTTTTTTTAATCCCTGAATTTCTCTTGTTTCTATGAACTCAGGTAAGATTTTAGCATCCACAGCCTGTAGTGAGGAGTGCCCATGATTTCCCACGCACCAAATGAGGCAGCACCTCCCTTTGCTCTCCCCCTGCTATCTGCTCCTTGCACGGGATGGCCTTGGTTCTTGCATTGGAAAAAAAAGAGGTGAGCATCCCTGCGTGACATCTCCAGGCTGCTTGTGACTCAGTAAACCTCTTCCCAGCTGCCATTGACTGCCTGAGGTCTTTGTAGTTAACCTCGGGTGACTCTGCTTCTAACAGTATCCCACAGGATACTGTGGGTGTCCTTGGCTGGTGCTGGGTCCAGGGGGTCTCCAGCGTGGCCTGGGAGTCCCACAGCTGCTGCTGGCTCACTTCCTGCCCCATGCAGACAAGACGTGGTTCCCACAGCCTCTTTGCTTGTGCTGTGGCACTGATCTGCCTGTCAGCCCCCCATGCTGCTCATGCGGTGGCCTGTCCCTGCCAGCTGCCTCCAGTCCCCTTCCTGCCCCTGGTGCCCCCCAGGAAGGGGGCTCTGAGCAGCAGCCCTTTCTTGTGGCTGGTGGGAAGGGGGGCAGCAAACACCTGCATGGGGGGATTTGCACAATAAACCCGGGTGGGGAGTAAACCTGGGCCTCTGATGAGCAAGTCCCACTGCTGGGAACCTGCCCCAGTCCACAGCCGTGCTGCTGTGGCTTCCTCCTCAGGCACCCACCTCGTCTGCCAGCCCCAAACACGTGCCATTGCTGTGCCGGGAGCTCATCTCACCGCTGCTGCTGTGGTTTGAACCCCCACGTCTCTCATGACCACCTGCCCCAGTCGGGTGGAGGAGCTGGGGGCTGGCTGCTCTGTATGCTGCGGGCAGGGCGAGAAGGGGTTGATTTGGCACTGTGTCCTGCAGAGCAGGGACGTGGGACGGGCAACATGGGACCTGCAGGGTGAGGACCTGAGCTGGGGCAGCTCCCTGGCAGAGGCAGCTGTGGCTGCTGCAATCAGCCTAAGGACCGGCCAGGCAGGCACGTCCAGCACCCATCCATCCCCTATTGCACTCAGCAGAGATGAGCGTGGGCTGGCAGCCATTGCTTAGTGTTGCTGCTGTGCCCCCTCGATGGTGGTGATGCTTTTGAATATCAGCACCACTCCTCCGTGCGTCCTCTGGATGGTCTGTCTCTCCCTCCCCATCCTTTACCCGCAGCATCCCACCCCACACCCACCCATGGCACCCAGCTGTGTCAGGCTGCTCCTTGCTGAGAAACCCTGTGAGATGCACAGGGCAGGAGCTGAACTGGGACATTAATTTGTCTGCTTTGGCCTTGGCATCTCCCAAGCCTCCTGCCAAAGGGCTGCAGCCGTGTCCCACCAGGGCAGGGCCCTGACCTCCTCCAGGGCAGCTGGGGCAGCAAGAGGACATCCAGGCACGGGAGGACAGGACTCAAGGGGTTGCGGAGCAGGCACCCCTGGCATTCCCATCCTTGGTCCGCCTGCTTCATGCCTTGTGCTTTCCATGCTTTTATCCAGGATTTGGGCAGGGCACGAGAGCAAGGGCAAGGAAAACCAGCCGGTGCATCCTCCCCTGGGCAGCAGGACAGCCCAGAGGGTCGGAAGTCGCCTGTTTGTTTAAGGTGCTGTTAATCTGCTGCCTGTTTGTATTTCTTTAGAGCCCCCGGGTGCGGGGGGAGCGGAGATGGGGTCTCCCCTTTGTGCAGGGGCAGGGTCAGGCTATTGGAAGCGGAGGTGAGAAAACACAGAGGGGCAGCTGGAACCTGCTTTGGGAGGGAAAGATTTTTTTCGGCTATTTATGATAATTAGTGGGAAACGTTCCTCAAGCGTTTCAGATGATTCTGTAATGAAGTTGGGCCGAATGTTCCCGCTTTGTTCCCCTGGAACCATTAAAAATCCCCCTTCTTTGGCTGCCTTAATGCAATGCTGAAAAGGCACAATGGCATAAAAGTGGCTCTGGGCAGGGCGGCACGCCTCCTGCCCCCCCCGAGAGAGCCCTTCAGAGCCCGGATTTTCTGGGTTATAAACCTCAGTGCTCACAACGTTCATGTGGAGGCTGCTGCGGATCCCGCTCCCAGGGATGGATCCTTCGCATCCCTGATCCCGGTCGGTGCGGGAATGTGCCGGGCAGCACCGACAAGGTTGTGGCACATGCCAGGGGGGACAGCGGCCGACACAAACACACCAGAGTGAGAAAGGGCAGGCACAGCGAGGGATGCCATCACTCCTCTTCTATAGCAAAGCTGCTTTTGGCCCGTGGTTGTGCTGGAAGTTTGCTGGGGTGAAATGCTGGGAGGGGAATGACCCCTGTGTAGGGGGAAAAGGAGAGTCCAGCTCCAAGGAAAGTGCTTCCGAGTCAGTGATGTTCTGGGCCAGATCCTGTCCTGCCCGCGGGGATCAGGTAGTCCCTGAGGCACCAGTGCAGAGCAAGGTGTGTGAAATCCAGCCGTGACCCTTTGGGTGGATCACTAGCAGGCTGCAAGAGCTGGCTCATTCTCCTCTTGCTTTTAGCAGTGGAAGGCTTCTCCGGGGTAAGTGATGAAAAGAAAATCCACCTGCCTGATCTCATGCATCTATCAGTGCTATTTCCCCAAGGATAGTGTGTAAAGCTAATGGGAGCTCTCCTGCTAAAGCCGTGGCAAAAAGGGAAAATAGCAGGAGCTTTTAGCGTACTGGTGGGGGCTGAATGTGACGGTTTTAAGCATCCCCATCAATATTCCTATCTGGACTCTGGCCAGTGAGCTCATGCTGGGATACGGGGCTGCAGCTGGTGGGGGGGAGTTGCTTTGCTCCCGCTCCTCCTTCAGCTGGGCGAGGGTGGCTGGGGAGCCCCATGGCACCCAGTGTGGGCACCCAGCGTGGGCACCCAGCAGCACCACAACCCTGCGAGTTTGCAAAGGCAGGAGGGCACTGTGCCTGCCACTGGGAATCTTCCTTCCCAACCACTCCCAGCATTATTTAGAC
Source organism: Limosa lapponica baueri (assembly GCA_002844005.1). Taxonomy (NCBI): domain Eukaryota; kingdom Metazoa; phylum Chordata; class Aves; order Charadriiformes; family Scolopacidae; genus Limosa; species Limosa lapponica. The sequence goes on from KZ505674.1 coordinate 1,712,621, forward strand.
AGCAAGGGGTAATTGCAATCGTGTCACCCTGAATGCCCACTTGCTGCCCCACGGCTGGAGCCAGCGTGCCCCACTAAGGCATTAAATCATCATGGGGAGAAGAAGTTAAGGGCTGGGAGCACAGGTCCCCCAGAGCTGCCCTGTCCATCCATCTCGCCCACCCCAGCCGTAATCAAGTGATCGTATCTGCCCCCTCGCTCCTTTCAATGGGGGAAAATTTGCAGACAAATTCCTTCCAGTGGGACATTGGAGCTCTCCTGGGTGGTGGGATAAAGGTACCTGTCACCTTTGCTGGGCCCTGCCGCCAGCTCATGCTGGGAGTGTGGCCGGGGAGCCCGGTGCTGGCTGTGGGGCCGGTGGCTCTGGGCAGTGTGGGAACGGGCCAGGAGGGCTCCCGGGAAGAGTGGGAGGGCTTTTCTTTTCCCTCAGATAATGCATGGCCTGCAGTGGGGAGGCAACACAATGAGCCCAGCTGTGAATAGGCTGGAGCCCTTACCTCCAGTGTCTGTTACGGCAGGTCCTGAAGCACCACTTGAATTATGATGCCTTTGCCGGTCCCTGTGTCTGGCCCAGCAATCTTTTTTGGGAAAAAAATCTCTAGATACATGGTGAATTTTCTTTGGGAGCTGGGGTGGAGGTATTTGGACACCTGCTGGCCCTGGGATGGAGTATTTGACTAGTGTATGTTTGGAGGCAAGGGTGATGGGTCTTGGACAAAGTGTGATGCGCTTGGTCTCAGAGATGGGGACATCAGTGAGGGGTGCTGCCTGCATCTTGCTTTAAGCCTCCACATTCAGCCAAATTTCTCTCTTTGCAAAATTGCTGTGGGAAATTGGTGTGTAAAGGCGATGATACTGAGCCTTGTGGACCATGGCAAGCCCATGGCTTCCTGAGCAGCACACAGAGGGTGGACACTGGCAACAGGCAACAGCTCTGGCCAAGAAGCAGCCTGTCTGACGGGCCAGGCAGCTCCGGTACCACCCCCATCCCTGCCCGCACACCTCCACCCCTTCAACTCTGCTTCTCCCCCCTCCCAGGGTCCAGCGATTGCTTTCCAACAAATTATTTCCATAAGCTCTGGGCAGAGGCCGGAGACAAAAGCCCAGGTACGGAGCGGCGGCGTGCTCCTGACCTTTCCCACCACCGGACAAACGGAGCCGGCAGCACGAGGCGGGCGCACAAAGGGGCTGTGCCGGCCGGAGCGCTGACCCCGCCGTGCCACAGCTACCTGCTGCTCCGCCACAATGGCCCCGCGGCCCCGGCCGGCCTGCCGGGGCGATGAAAAAGGGTCCGAGATAATAATGAGCCTGACTACCACTGCTCTCTTCAGAGAACCGAGTCAACTCCTTGGGAAGAAAGGAGAAAAAAAAAAAAAAGAAAAAAAAAGAAGAAAAAAAAAGAAAGAAAGAAAAACCCCTCTTGGATAATAAAGAAGTAACAAATGAAGACTGAAAGCCTATAGAAGGCGTCTTAACCCAGCGAAGAAAAAAAATGTCAACATCTGTGGAGCTGTCTGCAAAAACAGACCGAACCCCTAATGAATACCCTCTAGAAAAGGCATTCACTCAAGGAAAGGCAAAAGGCTACATTTTTCTATGGAGGTATAAAGATTTTGATGAATCTGCCCTTTCCCTTTCCAGTGCAGTTGAACCAAGCGCTAATGTTCATCTTCAGCTGTATTAAAGGGTGCAGAGGGGGGCGGAGGGGGGAAGAGTCTTGATCTGAAAGCTTATGAGGAGGGTGGATTTAGGGAGCCTGGATAGATGTCTGAGCACTAAGGCAAGGAAGAAAAGCAACAGGCATTAGAGAAAATACTGTTTAACAAGAGTTTCTTTAGTCAGCCCATTTGAGCAGAGATTGCTGTGCCATAAACGTAATCCTCTTAGTGCTGACTTAAACGTGTTTGTACAAAACAGGGAAATATAATATGAATGTAATAGTCACGTTTGCTAAAATGCTTAATAAAAAGACAAAAGTCCTTTATTTTGATCTTCAGCTCCGGTGCGGGCTTGGGGCACAGCAGATGTTTTCTCAGAAGACTGCTTGGAAAAAAAAGAAAGAAATGCAGAATATGGCTGTGGCCTGGCTGGCTACAGCGCGGCACCGCAGCGTCTTCACTGGCTTTGTCACCGGCAAAGACAGCCCTTGCCTAACGAGCCCCTGGACTGTCCGGCACGTGAGACGAGCTGCCACAGTTTTGAACCGAAAAACACTTGATGAGGAGCGGCTAGTAAACACGGTGTTTCAGGCGGGAAGGCAGAGGTAATTTTCTTTACTGCCCCTGGAGGCTTTGCTATGGGGGGAACACTGTTAAGGGATAGTCCCCAACTGGAAAGGGTTCAGCTCCTCCTGAGCCGGGCAGAGTTTAGGTCCTTGGCTGTCAGATTCACACCCAGCCAGAGCTGCTGTGGAGGGACCGTAACAGCCATCCCTGCGTGCTTCCTACCTTGTGCTGTGAACACAGCAGGACAAACGGTGGGTAGAGTTGCTGTAATCACCATCCTAACATCTGTGCTAATCACAAATGAATTTAAAGACATGAGTGAAATTTGCAGGGTCTTTTTTTTTTTGTGGGTTTTTTATTTATTTATTTATTTCTATAGGGTAATAATGGAAAATGCTAAATTGAAACGGCAGTGTTCGGTTTTCACTTTTAACTAATGTTCATGCTGTACAGCCGTACTGGCTAATGTTAAATATATTAGGTGTTTTGTCTTTGGCATTGCTGGTGCTTCACATTGTGAAACTTCAGCAATATGGGCAGAAGATATGATGATAAAATCAGGTCACTTTTCCACATCTCATAGTCAAACATTGCTATTCCACAGTAAATTTACCTTTCAGACCTTTCGTCTGACCTGGGACAGAGCTGTGCTGCAGTACGGGGCAGCCCACACAGTGGGGCAGAAAAGGGC